>BHEV01072780.1:0-17288 GCA_004319985.1 Emydocephalus ijimae | reverse complement strand
TGAGTAGATTGACATTTGAAATTAGAGAACAAGAAGATAAACAATTCTATGAAGTTTGGGACCTTTTTTTTATCAATGGCTGGATAATAAAACATAATAATAGAATATTTAGAAACTAGGAAATAATCAATTTAAACCTTTCTTTTTCTTTGATAGTATCTTTATAAAATTTTATTAAGATAGACTTGGTAGGACTTTATGATTGGTTATAAAATAAATTAAGTAAACTATAGTTATCTCGTTAAAGCATGAATTAATAAAATTGTAGTCAAATGATTGTTTAATAATGATATCAGGTTATATAATTGTTGTTTGAAAATATGAGCTATTATGTAATACAATTACAATGGAGACTATGAAATGGATGCACAAAAAGGAGTGGCAAACCAACCGATACACTGTCTGTAAATTTATGAAGGAGGATCATGTATTTATGTTTTATGTCTTATGTTTTATGTGTTTTTGTTTGTTGTTAAAATCAATAAAACTTTTTTCAAAAAAAAAAAAAGAACCGACAAACTGAATTATCACTGCAAAAAGGGTGCATTTTGTGGGGAGACTGGGCGGTTGTTCCAAAGAAATTACAGGAAAACATGTTAACCATGCTGCATGAAGGACACCCTGGCATGGTAAAGATGAAATCCCTGGCCAGAAGCTATGTTTGGTGGCCAGGAATAGATAAAGACATTGAAACCTGGGTCAAAATATGTAACAAATGCCAATCTTCCAGACCCCCCCACCTTCAGCACCGGTCCTTGAATGGGAGACACCAGAGGCCCTTGGTCAAGAATCCCTATGGATTTTGCCGGCCCCACAAAAGGTTATACTTACCTGATCATCGTGGATGCCTATTCCTACTGGTTAGAAGTCATCATCATGAGTTCAACAACAACAGAAGCAGTCACCAAACAACTCAAAAAACTTTTTGCCACCCACTGTCTACCAGATGTAGTAGGATCAGACAATGGGCCACAGTTTACAGCCTTGGCTTTTGAACAATTTCTCGCAGAACTTGGAATATGATATGCTTTGACAGCGCCAGCTCATCTAGCCGAGAACGGAAGAGCGGAACGCATGGTTCATTTCATGAAAGAGGAACTGGAAAAGCTTGACGGTATTGATATGCAAGAAAAACTCAACACCATGCTCACCATCCAACACATAACACCATGCATGACTACGAACAAGAGCCCAGCTGAACTTTTGATGGGAAGAAAATTGAACTCTTACTTGGATAGACTGCACCCTACCTACAACCCAGAAAAGCCACCAGACTCGTCCAGTAAGTACCGCTCCTTCTTACCAGGCAATTTAGTCTATGCAAAAAATCTTACTGAAGAACCATTGTGGTTACCGGCAACGATCACACAAATCACTGGCCCGCATTTCTACCGCCTAGAAACTGCTGATGGCAGATCGTGGAAATGACACATCGATCAGCTACGGTCACGACACATCGAACGAGACACCGACGTTCCCCGAAACGCATAACAAACATTTTTCCAAACACCCCCAGACATTAATAAAAAATTCTGAGGGGGGGGGGAACCAATTCATAATAAAGAAAATGAAAATCATCCGGTTTCAAAACACCAACCGGAAACAGAGAACCCAGAAAGAAATAAAAATCACTTACCATTAGAAGACTGCAAGAAACAAGAAGAGCTGAAGGAACCTCAGGGGAGAAGCAGCCAAGCCGACTCAACCTGCCCGTACACAAAGTGAGGAGACCACGCCGCCCTTCCAACAAACCCAGATCACAGAGAAAGACCAGTTGACCCAACAAGGCACGACCGAAGCAGCATGGTTGAAGCACCTTTCCAGGAGGTTCCAGACAGAAGAATGGAATGGACAGCTGGCCTGTCCGAACCGGTGGAGACCAGCACAGGGATTGAACTGCGCAGGTCAACTAGGACTCACAAGAGCCCCACCTACCTGCGCAACTACATTACATTGGAACGAACCAAGAGGGGAGGGGTGTAGTGTATTCTAATAGAGACTTCTAGGGCAATGTTCCTACTGGTTAGCAGTTTCAACGATAAGATTGGTTAATAACGTTAATATCTGATTGGCCACCTAAAGTGGCAGGAAGTTTAAATAAATGCCATTGGTTGCAAGCCGCGGAGCAGCCGCAATAAAAAGGGCTGCCACGTCTTGACTTCAGTTGAAGTTACTTGTTATTATTAAAGAGCTGAATTCAACTCCGGTCTTCGAGTCTCTTTACTGGCAACAGAACAGAATGAATGAAATATTCTTATTATTTGTTCATTGCATAGTTGAATGTGCTGACAACAAAATCACACAAAAAATATCAACAGAAATCAAATTTAGAAACCCATGGAGGTCTGGATTTGGGGTTACACTCAAAATTAAAGTGGAAAAAAACATGACAGGCTGATCCAACTTTGATGTACTGTCCTTAAAACAAGTCGAAATGAGGCTCAGTAGTGTGTGTGGCCTCCACGTGCCTGTCTGACCTCCCTACAATGCCTAGGCATGCTCCTGATGAGGTGGCGGATGGTTTCCTGAGGGATCTCCTCCCACACCTGGACTAAAGCATCCCCCAACTCCTGGACAGTCTGTGGTGCAATGTGGTGTTGGTGGATGGAGTGAGACATGATGTCCCAGATGTGCTCAATTGGATTCAGGTCTGGGGAATGGGCGGACCAGTCCATAGCATCAATGCCTTCATCTTGCAGGAACTGCTGACACACTCCAGCCACATGAGGTCTAGCATTGTCTTGTATTAGGAGGAACCCAGGGCCAACCGCACTAGCATATGGTCTCACAAGGGGTTTGAGGATCTCATCTCGGTACCTAATGGCAGTCAGGCTACCTCTGGTGAGCACATGGAGGGTTGCGCGCCCCCCTAAAGAAATGCCATTCCACACCATTACTGACCCACTGCCAAATTGGTCATACTGGAGGATGTTGCAGGCAGCAGAACATTCTCCACGGCATCTCCAGACCCTATCATGTCTGTCACATGTGCTCAGTGCGAACCTGCTTTCATCTGTGAAGAGCACAGGGCACCAGTGGTGAATTTGCCTATCTTGGTGTTCTCTGGCAAATGCCAAATGTCCTGCACGGTGTTGGGCTGTAAGCACAACCCCCACCTATGGACGTCGGGCCCTCATACCACCCTCATGGAGTCTTTTTCTGACTGTTTGAGCAGCCACATGCACATTTGTGGCCTGCTGGAGGTCATTTTGCAGGGCTCTGGCAGTGCTCCTCTTGTCCCTCCTTGCACAAAGGCAGAGGTAGTGGTCCTGATGCTGGATTGCTGCCCTCCTATTGTCTCCTCCACATCTCCGGATGTACTGGCCTGTCTCCTGGTAGCGCCTCCATGTTCTGTACACTATGCTGACAAACACAGCAAACCTTCTTGCCACAGGTCGCATTGATGTGCCATCCTGGATGTGCTGCACTACCTGAGCACTTGTGTGGGTTGTAGACTCCGTCTCATGCTACCACTAGAGTGAAAGCACTGTCAGTATTCAAAAGTGACCAAACCATCAGCCAGAAAGCATAGGACCTGAGAAGTGGTCTGTGGTCACCACCTGCAGAACCACTCCTTTATTGGGGATGTCTTGCTAACTGCCTATGCTTTCCACTTGTTGTCTATTCCATTTGCACAACAGCATGTGAAATTGATTGTCAATTAGTGTTGCTAGCAAAGTGGCCAGTTTGATTTCACAGAAGTGTGATTGACTTGGAGTTACATTGTGTTGTTTAAGTGTTCCCTTTATTTTTTTGAGCAGTGTATAATTTCATCTCTCTAGTATGGTCTTTTTATTTATTTTTGTATTTATTTTTAACATTTCTGAACTGCCCATCTCCCTCAAAGATTCTGCCTGTCTGCCTGCATGCTTATGTAATCTATCCTCTAACTTGCACTGGTCTCTACTAGTCCATTTTGGACATATGCTTCTGCATAGTGATTGGGTGACACAGTTCATTTAGAACAACTTGAGCAAGTTGATGCTTGCAAAGTGTCAAAATGGCTCAGAAAATGCATCTTACTTTTTCCAAACGTATATTGGCAAGAAGACTCTAAAATGCAGTGGTAAGCAGCTTGTAAATAGAGATATAAATACAGTCAAGGCAATGCTTGTGGTTATTTTGTAGTTTGGTCTGTAGACACCTGTAGTCAATCAGTTTGTCTGTCTGTTTGTCATCTATCTATCATCTATCTAAGCCTGATTTTGGTCTTCTGATAGACCAGCATGTCTCCATGAAGAATCTAGGCATTAGATGGAGGAGTGTGGAATAGTAGGCAGAAGTGGATGGCTGCAAATGAGTATGATGACAAAATTCAGGGCATAAAATGACTAGGACAACTACAAGATAGTAGCAAAGAGTTGTGGAAAACTCTCTTTGCAGCAATCTTATCACCAGATTTTTATAGCCCAAAGCTGATAACCCTAGTATTGATGTATTATGGAAGCATATGAGAGAATGTCTTCAACTGCTATTGCTGCTATTATTTCCTAAACATCAATTTCTAGCCCATACTGACTGCGAGTTATTACTTTACTTGTTTCTAGATGTTGGCAGATCTGTTTTTTTATTTTCCAGTATCTTCCTGGGTATTGATGTTAGGCTGATTGGTTTATAGTTTCCTGGGTCTATTTTTTTTCCTTTTTTGAAGATGGGAACCACATCAGCTCTTTTCCAGTCCTCTGGTAGTTCCCTGGTGCTCCAGGATTTTTGAAAGATATGGTGCAGTGGTTCTGAGATGACCTCTGCCAGCTCCTTTAAAACTCTGGGATATAATCCATCTGGCCTGGTGATTTGCTTTCATCAAGATCAGACAGGTGTTCTCTTACTATTTTTTTTTTTTGCTTATTTTAACTTTTATTTCTGGCCTGTCTTTTACAGTTATTTTTTAGGTGGGTTGAGTTATAGTTTCTTTTTGCATGAAGACAGATGCAAAGAATAAGTTAAGCAGTTCTGCTTTCTCTCTGTTGCCTGTTACTTCCTTGCCATCTTCTCTCTTTAGTGGACCGACTGTTTCCTTGATTTTTTTCTTGTTGTTGATATGTTGGAAGAAACTTTTTTTAATTATCTTTGACTTTTGTCGCAAGTCTTTGTTTGTTCTGAGCCTTTGCTATCTTGACTTCGTCTTTGCAGATTCTGGCTATCTGCTGATATTCTGTCTTAGTTGTATGTCCTTCTTTCCATTTTTTGTACTTGTCCTTTTTTCCTTTCAATTTGCTAGAGAGATCTTTGTGTAGCCATGCTGGTTTCTTCTTGGATTTCTTGTTTTTCTTTCTCAGTGGTATTGTGCTGGTCTGGGCTTCTATGATCATACTTTTTAGAATTTCCAAAGATTCTTGAGTTGTTTTCCCCTTTCGGATTTTCATCCATGGAATCTCTCCCAAGTTCTCTCTGAGTTTATTGAAATCAGCTCTTTTGAAATCCAAGACTCTGGTGTCATTATGTCCTGTTGCTTGTGTTTGTGTTATGTTGAATTCTAGTATGGCATGGTCACTCTCACCCAAGGTTCCTGCAGTTTCAACTCCCTCTATCACTTCTTCTCTGTTTGTAAGAATTAAGTCCAGTATGGCTGTCCCTCTAGTTTCACCCTCTACCTTTTGGACAACAAAGTTGTCAGCTAGGTTGGTAAGCAACTTATTTAATTTCTCACTTGGTGCAGAATTAGTTTTCCAATTGATATCAGGATAATTGAAGTCTTCCATTACTATTGTTGTGTGTTTCCTGAATATGTTTGTTAGTTGGCTGGCAAAAAGGACACCTATTTTTTTCTGCTTGATTGGGTGGCCTATAATATACACCTATGGCCATGTCATTCTTTTTTTTCTTTTATATTGACCCATATGCATTCTAGGAGATTTTCATCTTTGGTTTCATGCATTTCTGTAGCAATATAGTGGTCCTTTACATATAGTGCAACTTCACCTCCTCTTTTATGGCGTCTGGTTGTTTTTGAATTATCTTTCTACCAGTATATTCCAGTCATGGGTTTCATCCCACCAAGTTTCTGTTATTCCAACTATATCATATTTACCTTCATGTATTCGTAGTTCGAGTTCACCCTGCTTGTTCCCCAGACTTTGTGCATTTGTATATGGGCACTTGAGATCTTTATGTCTGACACTGTGTTTCCTGTCTACATAACCTGTGTTGCGCCTGCCCGCCCCTACTTTCTTGCCACCTGTTTGATTAGTGCATATGGTATGACACTCACTATTAAGTGCTTGGTTTTGGTTGGCATCAAGGTTGATAATCTTACCTGCACAAACATCTATTTTGCATGCACTGGTATCCTTATCAGTTTTAGGTTGCTGGGGACAGAAATATTCTGAATCCATTAATTCTCTGTCTCTGCTGTTCAGTTTAAATGTTTATCCAGAAAATCTGTGAATTTAATGCCAAGTAACTCAGTCCCTTTCTTTGATGGATGAAAACCATCTCTTTTGTACAGTTTTTCATTGGACCAGCTGCAGACATCATGACTAATAAAACCAAAGCCTTCCCTTTTACACCACTCCTTTAGCCACACATTAAACTCATGTAGGATCTTTGTAGTCGTGGGGACTGGTAGCACAACAGCTCAATAGATGGCTGGATTGGGCACCAAATTTCTGCTTGGAGAGCACAGATTAGAGATTCTAGATAGGTAATCTGTCCATGTAGACTGGTAATTTTTTTTACAAAGAGGACAGTATCCAAGTTTGAAAAGAGTACTGCGAAAGACAGCTGTAAAACAAGTATTACACTGAACTAAGCTGGTCATTTTGAAATAAAATAAAATCACAATCTCAAGTGCACTTACTCTAAATGTCTTATTGGTATTCTTGGTTTTTAGTTATATGCCGTTAGGCACGCGGGACACTATCTTTCTCCTTTCTATTCACCCTCTGCTTCCTTCACAAGTAGCCAGCAGCTCCTCCCACAACCTCTGGGAATTTGAAATGCAATGGAAGCAATTCAAACTGCCTCTCTTTTTTCTACTCACCCTTTGCTTCCTTCACAGGCAACCAGCAGCTCCTTCCACAACCTCTGGGAATTTGAAATCAATTCCATTCTTTTCAGTTGAGCAATAGGATAGTACCCAAACCTTCTGAGTCATCATCGATCATGGACTAATTCTATTCACATTGTGGGAAAAAGGAACAAGTAACAATTACATGAAGTGAGATAAGTCTTGAACATGGCTGGGCTTGTTATCTTTTCCCTAATACTAATGATATCTAATATGAAAATGGATTTACAGACATTACTCTTAGGTCTTGTGACTCAAGAGACAGATCTTAGATCTCACCCATTTTTTATTAATAGAATAAAGTCTGTGTCAATACCAATAATTATAAGTACTAGATGTACTTGACATTTTAGTGACTGATCTGTGATGAGAATAAGACAGTGAAAATTTAATTCTCCCAGGTCTTACTTGATGTCTCAGCAGGTTTTGATACCATTGATAATGGTATACTACTCCATGGATTATGAGAAGAGGCACTGTTTATAGTGGTTCTCCTCTTTTCCAAAAGACAGATTCTGATCAGTTCCTGTGGGAAAGAGATTGCTTCCTTGGCCTCTCAGAAGTGAGGTGCCACAGAATTTGATAATATCTCCTCTATTTAACACCTACTATGAACCCGCTGATATAGTGTTAGGTTTTATTGGGATATAGATGATAATCATTTATATATCTTGTTTCTGGATTGGAAAAGAAATGTGATAGAGATCTTAATTCAGGATCATTATTGTCCAGACAGAATTGAATGGTTAAGTGTAGCAAGTCAGAATGACTATACATTCATAAATCTCATAATATCAAATATTGTTTATTTTTGGTTTTGAGTAGAACCATACTGGCATGTAGTTTGTCGGGACACTTAGATTCATCTCTCTATATATAAAAGCGAAATACCACTCACACATCATCACAAGATCACCAGAACCTTAAAGCCTACAAACTTGAAATTTGGCAGGTATATTCCTCTTGGCTTCTAGGTGCTCACTAAGAAAGGATTTTTTGAAATGACCATCAGAGCATTAGTATTTTGTATATTATTATTAACACATTCTGATGCTTAGGAGTTCTACTCCCCCTCCCCACCTGAAAAGAAATCTGTTCCAAATGCAAAACACAAGCAGAGAAGAGGAGTTTCAGTTTTACTTTCATAGCACCAAGCAGCTTTAGTACAGAACAATTGAGCTAAGCCACACCCAGGCTCCTTGCTCAAACAGCAAATACTGTTTCAATTTCTAAACAGCCCTAAACTCTCTCACACACTGACAGGACGTTAGGCAGATGAATACCAGTGGATGCTGGTAGGCAGGAGCAGATTTTTCCCCCTTATTTTCCTCCCCCAAAACTAAGCCCGACCACATAGTTTCATAGCGAAGCATGTGTATTGAGCTAGTACATGCTAAAGTAGGACTTAAACTAGTGACCCATTAGGGCCTGAATAGGAACACTTAGCTTGTGGTCATTCATGCCTTGGCCATCTCCCATTCAGACTATTGCCATGTACTCTCTCAGTCTACTTTTTAAAACTACCTGAAACTTCAACTGGTCCTCATTTTACCCCCCTCGGAAGGATGGAAGGCTGAGTCAACCTGGTGAGATTTGAACGACCAAATTGCAGGCAGCCAGCTGTCAGCAGAAGTAGTCTACAGTACTGCAGTCTAACCACTGCATCACCACAGCTCATACCATGTTGTAGCTGTTCCTTATGATATTCCATTTCGTTTTGCTCATGTTTATTATGTTTATTTCATTTTGCTTCATATTATTTTTGGCAAGTAACTTGGAATCTTACTGGACTGAATGGTATAAAACTGGTAAGTAAGCAAGTAAATAAATAAAGAAACAATAACTGTTGGATTCTGTAGTGCCAATGAAAACTGTTCCTTACATATCTTGTATTAATTTTAAGACTAATTTTGGTACCAATACATTTAATATTTGATTATTTGAGTCCTTTACTGTACTGTTCCAATGATGTCTGACCTTGAGTGGTTTATAGTTCTAATTCAGTAACAAGATTAAAATAGTGATTGTTATGTTCTGCGCATGGGTGCAAGGAGCGGAGACGAGGCAGTGAACAGTGAACTTCAACTCTTTATTAAGCATACTGAACAGAGCAATCACCTAGGGCGGCAGCAGCCCTTTTATAGGGTTGGATGCTGTCCTATTAGCCAATGAAAAACATGGAAGTGTTAAACCCTTGAACCAATGAGAGTTGGCCCGTTAACAGCCAATCAGATTTCCCAGAAAGGACCAATCCAATGTCGCTATTATCGGCCAATCAGAAGTGCAGGATTAGAACCCTGCTTTTTACTTAAGGTTGTTAAAACTTTATTAAACACCTTTATTAGTTCATAACACCCCTCCCCCCTAGGTTCCGTTTGAGGGGTGCGGTAACGTAATCGCGTAGATATACAGGTCGTTTCAATTGCCTATTAGATTTGTGCTGTCCCACCAGTTCCTGTCTGTAGTCCGGTTCCGGTGGAATGTTTTTTGATTTATCTGGTACAGGCGGTTCCGCATCCCCACCCACAGGACGACTTGGCGCCGCTAATTCTGTCATCGTTGTCCTCCGATTTCTGTGGGCTCGCCTCCGTTGAGGTATTTCTCTGTGGTGAGGCACACCCCCTTCCTGATTCTTCTTCATGGAATGCGCCTGGCTGCTGACTTTCTTCGATTTTGTCATCCAGCATCTCGAATTCGGTTCCCTCGACATCCCCTCCCCCCTCAGTTTGAGGGTCACAGGAGTTGTGGGAACTGGGTTGCAACCTAGAGCGAAGCTGATCTATATGGCGTTTCCATATTTTCCCGTCCATTGTTTGTACGCGGTATGATCTGGGCCCGGTGGCTTGGGTTACGGTTGCTTTGACCCACAACGATTCGCCGGAAAGATTTTTAGTGAAGACTAAGTTGCCTACCTTGAATTCGCGGCACTTTCCGCTAGATCCACAGGGTTTCTCTGGTGCGTAGGCCGGGTGGAGACGGTCGAGGTGGGAGCGAAGCCTGCGTCCCATCAACAGTTCAGCTGGCGTTTTGTTGGTTACGCTGTGCGGGGTGATGTGTTGGAGTAGGAGTATTCTGTTCAGTTTGTCATCAATGTCCCTATGGTCCATCTTGTGGAGAGTTTTTTTAAGAAATTGGACCATGTGCTCGGCCCTTCCATTGGCCGCAGGGTGTGCCGGTGAGGTTAGCGCATGGCAGATGCCCCGGTCTGCTAAGTATTGTTCAAACGCCAGGGCAGTGAACTGGGGTCTGTTATCGGAGACTAAAACATCTGGCAGTCCATGTGTTGCGAATAGTTTATTTAATTTGTGGATGACTGATTCCATTGTAGTAGTCTTCATCTTGTGGATTTCGAGCCAGTTGGAATAGGCATCCACTGTTAGGAGGAACGTATGTCCCTTCGTAGGTCCCGCAAAGTCAATGTGGATGCGGGACCACGGCCCCCGGGGAGTTTCCCACTCTGTTGGAATCGCTCTAGGTGGGGCACTGCTGATTTCTTGGCATTTTAGACATGTCTTCACCCAGGCTTTGATCTGCTTATCGATGCCCGGCCACCACGCGTAGCTTCATGCGAGCGCTTTCATATGCACGATGCCGGGGTGACCGTCATGCAATGCTTTCAAAACTGTTCATTGTAACCGCTCTGGGACGATGACTCTGTCTACCCATAAAACTTTATTAAACACTTTTATTAGTTCATAACACCGTTCATAGCAAATAACATGCATTTTGGCTCTCACAATGCAAAATTACTACATGGTTGTTAGCAGCTTATCCGCTCCCAGCAGAATTTATTGTTGTGAAAAGAAAATGCTGTTAACAAGAAAACGAAATGAGTGTATAATTTCTTTATCCTATTTTATGGTTCCCATTTTTTATATATACATGCATAAAACTTGGACTTCAATAGCACAAATTCAAATTTGGCATTATATCAGATTTGTCATTTGAATTTAGTGTGCATTTTCTAATATAGCTCAGGTTTTAAATTACATTTTTTTTATCTAAAACACCAGTAATATCTTTTTTTGGGGTGGGGGAAATGTTTGACAATTATCAGATATGAATTCCTAAAAGCTGCTAACAGTTAAATATCACACAAAATATCACAGCTATCAAATGCAGGAAAATATTACTTGCCATTGCATATAAGCTTCAAAATTCTGTCAAACATAAATACCACTGCATACAAATTAGATTTGCCAGATCCTAGCATCCAATATTGTATATGATCTTGATATTTATTTAATTTACATCCCACCAAATCTTGTAATTCATGGCAGCTTAAAATAATAAAACAAACCAATATTTAATGAAATTAGAATATTTAAAGATATGACTATAATAAATGACAAAGCAGAGTAACTCAATAATTCAGTGGAAAAAAATATCATATTCAGCCACCTCTAAGAGCTAAAAAAGTGATACAAATCCAGAAAAACTCTACAAAAATCTGCACATTACTGTTTTGGGAAAATTCAATGGGAAATTTTGCCTTTAATATTCAGCAGGATTTAATCACTAAGGGTTCAGTATTTACTGTTAAAGTAAACTCTTTTCTGACATCCTTTGTTACGTTTTGCTGTACATTTTTGGCTATTCAAAAATGGACAGACTCACAAAACATGTTCAACCATATAGTGTCCAAAATGATTTATATTTTCCTTAAAATGCAAAGGTTCTAAGTGACTGCTACCATGTATAACTGGAATTCAGACAAATTATTTTCCTTTAATTTTTTTTGGGGGGGAAACATTGTGTTGAATACATTTAACTAAAACTTAAGCTGAAATTCACAGCTTTAGATTAAAACTGCCATTAATTAGCACAATAAAAAGTGTCCACTGTTTTGCTCGCATTACAGGACCTTAAGAATGAAGCATTGCATTCCTGCGCCATCTGTTTTTACAGCAACTTGGTCTAAAGAACCTGCACACTGGTATCTCATCCAAACATTTTGTCCACAGTGGATTAATAATGTAAAATATACAGAGAGTTATTTGCTTTTGTTAGATGAATAGAAACAACTTAAAAAACCATGTGCCTTTATTGCAGTAATAATTTTGAGGGAGCAGTAAGAAATATGAGAGCTGTATTACCACCCTGATCAGCCATTAATGGTCACATTTGCTATTTAAGATTCCTCAATCAATTGCAAGGAATGAGTTCAGATCACTTTATTTAATAATGCTAATAAAAATAATGAGCTCCTGATTACATTGAGTGAAAAGAGAGGCCACAATTAAATCAGAAATTCAAGCAAATATAAGACATTATTCATGAATTTCTTTCTGATAACTATAATTAAAAACTGCTGCTTTTATCATATTGTGAAATAAAGTATTTTCTCCATTGTTGAAATGTAAAACACACACACACACACACACACACACAGTGTTTTGGGAATTTACACTCACAATTTTTTATTTAGTTTTTACTGTTGATATCTCACCAAGGTATAAAAATGTAAGTCATTCATAGGATCTAATAAAAGATAATAACCACTGAACCACATTGATATCAAATACAATACTGAATATCATAGTGGAGCATCTACAATAAAGGTGTAAATAATATCTCACTTGTCAGCATGTAGGGTCTTACTTTTTGCACCAATTATAGTTTTTGAAGAGGTTTCAAGGTAGTCACAGGTAAAGCATATTATATTTATCCAATATAGAAGACTGTGGGAATAGACTACTGTTGCCAGAAATCTAATCCAAAAGGGGGTTAAACTAGCGCTAGCTACTTTGGAAGGATAACAGAAAGGGAACATGATAATAGTAATAATGTTTGAGTGTGTGATAAAAATCAATAATAACAATAAAATAGACAAAATAATAAAAAATGAAGAAGCTAAAGTGCTCTGGGAGTTCAGAATTCAAACAGACTAGAACCTGCCACATAATACTATAAAAATAACAATTGTCAATCAGAGGAGCAAAATGTCTGGATTGTAGAACTTCAATAGAAGTCTAGAAAAGAAAGAACTGGAGAAAATCACAAAGTACAAAGACTTCTGTGGGAACCCCCCTCCCCCCAGAAGAATGAAATATTTTGGGGAATATTAAAAAGGCAGAATTGAATATTTTCCCTAAAGGAGAAATGGAAGAAAATCTTAAGGGAAGCAGAAACCACCCCCAATTTCTCCACCATAAGCAGAAACTGAGGAGGCCAGTTTATAGAAATGCAGATTTGGTAATTCATTCAGAAAGACTGGGTTAGGCAGAAACTTCAGATAAGCAACACAATAAGTGACACAATCAAGCCAAAAGTTGACAAAATTAGCTCAGACATACACCTAGGATTTGCATTTCCCCTTTTGTCTATACAGCCAGCCATGCCCAATACATGACCCCATAGGAATCCAGAAAGTATAAAAACACGCCCATTCTAAACTCCATTTTCAGCTGTCCTAGAATCACATGCTGTTGGTGGTTCTGTTCATCAATAAACCAACTTTCTTTCCAATCAGCCTCCATTTTATTTCTGGCTTGGAAATGGACCTGGATTCTCTTCTTCCAATACCTTCAAAGAGAAATAGAGGGGAATATTGCAAAAGAAAGCAAAGATAGTGACAATAATTAATAGGCACCTTGGGTGCAATCTTAAAACATCTGGAACACCACTTGAATGCCATTAGTATTGACACAATCACCACCAGTCAATTGAAAAAGACAGCTTTACTTGGAATAGCTTACATCCTACTGCAATATCATTAACAACATCAAGCAACAATAACTGACTACCTCAGATCTTTGGATAAAAATGCCAAAGCCTGTCTAAACAACTGGCTGGCTGAGCGACCAACCATAATAATTTATCTTCCATAATATAATAAAACTAAGGCTGAATTTCTGATGCAATAGGGAATATGTTTAATTTCTACATCTACTTGAAAACAGCCAACATTACCATGTTAAATGAACAATGCTTTTGTAGCCCTCATGTCATAATAATTAAAGCCAAGCTGTACTGATTATATTTCCTGTCATAAGAAAGAAGGGAGACCATATCTCTTGGGCTAGTGTTCTTATTACATGTTTGGTTATCCCACTGATCATAAATATTGGAAGGGAATAAATGACTTTTTCAAGCTTCCAGAGTTGCATGTGATGCAGGGTAATGGATCAAGGACTGCATGGTGCGATCTGTACTTAGAAGTCCAACTAAACAGAGCAGGGTTTATTATATCTGAGAAATATACAGAAGATACTCCAATGGGAAGGTAGTCATGCAGACAATTAGAAAAAAAATCCCCCTCATTATATAACATTATGAGGCCAACCTTATTGCCCCGAAATATTAGAAAACTTTAAATTGCTCCAATAAAAGTATGGCTAGAAGAAGGATCATGATGACGTAAGAAGTTCATATTGAAATAGGTAGATAGGTACTTTATCTAGCCTTGAAGATTTCTGTCATTAGAATTTGGCAATCCTCACCAAATGTTTCTGATCTCAGTATTTTACCCGCTGGCTTTGACATCCTACATTCCTAGCTTGAATCTACCTCATAGCTGTTCTCTCCCAGTGGAAACAGATGAGATAGATATATTCTGTTTTCATTTCAGTTTTATCCCAAAATATTATACAAGTACAATGGCAGAATTTTCACTTTATTTTCTGAATGGAAAGACTATTTTGTATTCTTGGTGCAACCAGCATTTGGCATGAGAAGATGTAGATGGATAGATGGTCCAGTCTTTTTATTTCATCTGAGAAAATTCAGAGAAAGTCATTGGAAATATTTGCTGTTATTTATTTTTTATTTATGCTCATGCTGGAATATGATAATGGCTAGCTGGGAAATTCTGGGAGTTAAAATCCATGTGTCTTATAGATGTCAAGATTGGGAAGCCCTGATCTATAATACTCTAAACTAACTATCCATGATTTTCAGTTACTTTCATCACAAAAATAGAATTCAAGTAGTTTCTGTTAAATGCCATCTCTTTATTTTTTTTGCTAACACAGGTGAAAATCTATTTTCTAATGATTGCTTCTTTAAACCATTCTTTCTTTCTGTGCCAGTTTAAAGAAGCTCTATGATAGCAATAACCTTGGCATAGTACATTTCCTTGGGAATTGACTTAATGATCACTCAGATTTGCCTTTAGCCATCATATTTCCACTTGGTCATTAATCCTTGGCTGGTGTAAAAATCCTTTTGATAGTTGCTATGTTTAATTCACAAAGGTTATACAGGCTGAAAACATAGCAACAGGGATTTGCTTAATTTTATTACTTCATGAAATCTACGATATTTCTCATGTAAGTCCATGCAGAAAAGAAAAATATGCCTGACAAAACAAACCACTTTGGATGTTTTTTCCCCCAGCAAGAATTGATCCAGGTCCTTAGGCTCAGCTTGACTTATATTACTGATTTCTTTTAACTACAACTTCTATGTTTGTCATCTTTGAGGGATCTAAGCAGGTTTACCAACCCAAGTTTTTTCACAAGTGTGATTTTAGCATACATGAGTTTTTAAAATATGTATTTAGAAATTCTGTCTTGGAATTGGAAGAACCTGAATTAATCAGCATATATGATGCATGATGCATGTTTCCACAAACAATCATTTCTTGTCATGCAGGGATCACTCAGTAGGTAACTGTAAGAGTGTATATATGTATGTTATACACACACACACGCACAACTTTTCTACAGGATGTCATAGTTTGATGCACTGACATGAAAACCAAATAGGATGTATATTTCAAATATTTTGGATAATAGCCTTAAAAATGTCATCAAGTTAACAAGTCAAACCTGCTCAGCACTCTTTAAATCTCCTATTTGAGAAGAGAGAAGACATGGTGGGAAATCTGCCCATTCCCTACTATAATCCACACCTACTCTCTTTATTATATAAAGCATTTGGTTTGATCCATTACTTGGGATGAGGGTAATGATCAGGAGAGACCTAATCAATCTATCGCCTGGACATAAATGTATCAAAGCTTTGAATCTAAGACCTAGCCTACAATATTTGGTTGCTAATATGTAAAGATAATTTAGTTGTTTTTATATCTAACAGTAGACTTTAAGAGAATTAGAGATGCTCTTATAGAAACTCTCAAATGTTCCATAGAACTAAAATTTCCTGGATTATGATGGAGAACTGTAATAATTGAACAAACTTGAAATCATTTATTCCCAGTGGTATAGCCAAAATACATATTCTGGATCTTTAAACTGTTAGGGCTAACAAGAACCTTTTAAATATGACAACATATTCATCACAGTGATTTCTATAGTGTAGAGGCCAATTGTTCTATGCTGTAGAATGACTGCACAATGATTACCCTTTCATCAGGTTCCCTTTTAGCCTTCCAGAGCCCTCTCTGTTACCTCTGTTTAGGATAGTAATTTCTCTATGTTGGAAAGCAAACTTATCATCAAAGTAGTAGGGTTCAGTTCTTGATAATTTTATTTTTAAATATAATTCTGGAATTACACAAAAATCACAAACATTTTTAGAAATAAAGGTCATGCCTCAGGCTTGTGTTCTGCATTATATAGCAGTTTCTTTCCCCTTTGTTTTGGGCTTTTCTTCTTGGAAATAAAAGGAATAAAAGGAACCATAAAATAATAAAACTAAGTCTACTGAGTATGAAGGAAGCCATATTCTATCTCTGATTGGGAAATCAGGATGTAGGCAATTTGGAACATAAAAGTAAGCCTAAGGTTGATATAGATCATGGGTGTCAGACTTGATCATGTCACATGACATATCATGACATATCACAACATTTTTTGCCTTTGCAAAGCCAGGGTAGGTGTGGCCTGTATGTGATGCATCTGGCCTGTGAGCCACCAGTTTGACAGGCCTGATTATATATAATAAACAATCAATGAACAATTTGGGTACTGTTCTCCCAGCTCTCACAGTACTGTATTGCATATAAACTGAACCACTGCAAATTGAAGAAGGAGCATCTTAATTTGTCTTATGCTTGTAAGAGCCCCATCTCTCTCTCTTTATTTGGAGTTCTTGGTGATTCCTGACGTGGCTGGTGTTCTTTCAGATGTTTCATTATCAAGGTAGATAATATCACTGCGAGTAGGCTGTAGGGCTTGCTCTAATTTTATATATTAATGGCTTGCCATGCCAGTGCTGGTGGGAGTGGTCTTGGTGGTTCTCAAAAAACCTCACTCCCTACTAGAACCGATGATGTTACCTAGCTTGGTAATGAAATCTCTACAAGAATGCAACCAAGGTCAGAGAGCACCAAGGGCCCCACAGTTCAGTCCTAAACTACAAAGATTACAAATGG
>BHEV01072778.1:0-37050 GCA_004319985.1 Emydocephalus ijimae | reverse complement strand
GTGACGCCTCACCATTCGGAGTGGGAGCCATTTTAAGCCATGTCCTACCAAATGGAAATGAGGCACCTATTGCATTCTTTTTGAGAACCTTGTCTTAGACTGAAAGGAACTATAGTCAACTTGATAAAAAGGGTCTCGCTATTGTATCCGCAATTAAATATTTCCATGAATATGTGTATGGGAGACCCTTTGCCATAATTACAGACCACAAGCCGCTACTTGGTATTTTGGCGGGAAACAAACCAACTCCCCATCACCAAGAATGACACATTGGTCGGAATCTTTAGCCGCCTACGATTACCGATTGCAACACCGCCCAGGGAAAGCCATTCCCCACGCTGACGCTTTGAGCCGCTCTCCACTACCAGACATCATAGAGGACCCAGCTCCAACCTTAGCCGTATTGCAAATCGAAACCTTAAATCGCCACCGCTGACTGCTCAAAACATCGCCTCAGAAACAAAAAAGGACCCTGTTTTGGCACGAGTCCTCAGCTGGGTGGAACAGGGTTGGCCGGACAGCGCACCCAACGACACTTTCAAGCCATTCAGAAATCAACAGACAGAACTATTCTCCCAAAAGGGCTGCATCTTGTGGGGAGACAGAGTTGTAATCCCAGAGAAATTGCAACATAAAGTTTTAAAAATGTTGCACGATGGACATCCAGGCATCGTGCAGATGAAGGCATTGGCCAGGAGTTACGCATGGTGGCCTGGGTTAGACAAACAGATAGAGACCTGGGTGGCGGCATGTAGCAAATGCCAGGAGACTCGCTCCGCTCCTCCAAAAACACCCCCAACTCATTGCAAACGCCTCGAGGTCCCTGGTCCCGTATCCACATCGATTTTGCGGGACCCACAAGAGGACATATTTTCCTCCTAACAGTGGATGCCTATTCTAACTGGCTCGAGGTCCACAAGATGAAAAGCACCACCACAGAGGCGGTCACTAAAAAACTGAATAAGCTATTCACTACCCACGGATTGCTGGATGTCCTGGTCTCCGATAATGGCCCCCAATTCACTGTCCTGGCATTCGAACAGTACCTAGCAGATCGGGGCATCCGCCATGCCTTAACATCACCAGCTCACCCTGCGGCCAATGGTAGGGCTGAGCAAATGGTTCAATTTGTAAAAAAGACTTTTCACAAAATGGACCACGGCAACATTGACGACAAAATAACCTGGATGCTTCTCCTCCAACATATAACCCCAAGCAGCACCACAAACAAAACCCCAGCAGAACTCCTGGTGGGCTGGAAACTTCGCTCGCATCTTGATCGCCTCCACCCCAATTACACACCTGAACAACCCCCAGGATCCAGCAGCAAGTGTTGATCATTCCAGGAAGGTGACCCTGTGTTTGTGAAAAACTTCTCGGGTGACCCATTGTGGGTCCCCGCTTGCATAACGCAACTTACAGGACCCTGATCCTATCGTCTACAAACTGCAGATGGTAAAATGTGGAAGTGCCACATAGACCAACTCCATTCCAGACTAGCACCTATTCCCATCTCAGCCCCTGAATCTCTAACTGGGGGGGGAAGGAACATCGAGGAGGCCGAAAAAGAAATAACAGATGACTTAACAACCGAAACCCAGCAGTCTACACAACCAACCAGGGGATACTCACCGCCAGAAGGAGAACCGAACCAGGGAGTGGCATCGCCACGTGACAGCACCACGATGGCAGCAGATCCGGGGAACCCAGAAGACAGCACTGGCGGAAGCAGGGAGAACAGCCCGGAGCCATTCGAAGGAACAGCGGGACCGTTTTCACCATCCAGCCCAGCTGACAGCCCACAGGAACCAGAGCCAGGACAGAAACTGGTGGAACAGCACAGGTCAGGCAGACAGGTGAAGCGACCTGCCTATTTACGAGAATACGTCACTCCACCCCTCAGACGGAACCTAGGGGGGAGGGGTGTTGTGGACTAAGCCAACGCATCAGTAACAACCCTAATAGCTTTACTTTGCAGCAGGCTCGTAATCCTGCACTTCTCATTGGCCCGCGAATAGCGAGTCATAATTGGTCGTTTCTGGCCAGTCTGATTGGCTGTTAACGGGCCTGATTGGATGCTTGTGAGAGCGGTAAACTCAAATCATTGGTTGTTTTGACAGCAGTCAGCTCTATAAAAGAGCTGCTGCTGCCCAAGCATTTGCTCTGTTCTTATTTCACAATAAAAAGTTGAAGTCACCGTTCGATGTCTTGTCTCCATTCCTTGCGCCCATGCCCAGGACTTAACACTTACCATGCCGTGCATAAATTTGACAAGTACCATGGCTCACTGCTTACTATCTCACATAAGGATACTCTAGAGTTTAAGCTCCAAAATATGATTAATGTAGTTAACATGGGGGGGGGGAATTATCAGAACCACTCCCCTCCAAAACATTAAGTGAACATTAACATAAAGTAAAACAGAAACCTTACTCCTGTCTATCATATGACTTTACCAAATATAGGTAGACCTCGACTTAATGACCACAATTGTGACCAAAATTTATGCTGTGAAGTGAGAAATTTGTTCAGCGAGTTTTGCCCCATTTGCAGACTTTTCCTGCCCCAATTTGTTAAGTGAATTGTTGCAGTTGTTGAATTAGTAACCCGGTTGTTAAGTGAATTCTGGCTTCCCCCTTGGCTTTGCTTGTCAGAAGGTTGCTTTTTGCAAAGCGATCACATGACCCCGGGACACTGCAACCATCATAAATATGAACCAGATGGCAAGCTTCTGAATTTTGATCACATGACCATGGGGGATGCTGTAAAGGTTGTAACTGTGAAAAATGGTCGTGTCACTTTATTCACTGCTGTTGTAACTTTGAACAGTCACTAAATGAACTGTTCTAAGTCGAGGATTATCTTTATAGTAGAGCCGTGGTGGTGCAGTGGTTAGAATGCAGCACTGCAGGCTAATTCTGCTGACTGCCAGCTGCCTGCAATTTGCCAGCTCGAGTCTCACTGGCTCAAGATTGACTCAGCCTTCCATCCTTCTGAGGACAGTCAAATGAGGACCCAGATTGTTGAGGAGAATAAGCTGACTCTGTAAACCACTGTGAAGCAGTATATAAGTCTAAAGTATACACCACTGCCACACCCATTAAAACCCCTGACCTCCCAAAAGCTATCCTGTCAACTGTAACCCCTGGCTACAAAAAAGTGCATACTCCTGGTCAAACTTGAACATCGTGGGATAAACCCTGCACATATAGCTCCTTAGAGGGCTATAAATGAATGTAAACTCTTAACAGTGTAGGGGGAATTAAAGATCCTGTTGACGTCTAACTTGGTTTCATGTAGTTTCTGTTAAATTATTTCTGGAAATAATTAATTTAAAAGGATTAGACCCGCAATTTCGATTAGGTACAAGAAGTACTCAGGGGATGCATCTGGCAACTCTAAAAAGACCATAGAAATATGGGGTACAGTTTGGGGTAGAGTTTTTAAAGCAAAAGATTTCACCAAAATCAGGTAACTAAGCACCAGCTATTTAGATGGTCTGTTCTTATCCACCTCTGTCATCCACCACAATTTATTTGTTTATTTTTGTGACATCAAAAGATACTCCAGGCATGGCTCTATCTGAGACTCAAACACAACTGTTCATGTTTGCCCACTATGATTGGATAAGCTTCCTGCTTCTGCTTCCTACTTGACACTGTAAAAACACAGGGGGGGCGGGTGGGGAGGAGAGAGACTGGGTTACACATCAAAAGGCTCCAGTACGGAGTTAGTAAATCACAGACATTCTGCAGACCTTGAAGAACGTATTGCCAGTTTCTCATAACTTCAGTCCTTCTTCTAATTGTAGTTTGACACACCGTGGAGAGATTACTACAATCTCCTTGGCTCACCAATTATTTTTAATTGGCATATCCTTGACTTCTGAACAGTGAAAAGAAATAAGCTTTATGAAGCAAGCCTGAATATGTGATCCTTCAAATGTTTTGCTTTTCCCACAAGGATTGCAGCAACATTTTTCTTGTAGACTGCTTTGTGCGAATTCCTCCAAAAGACAGGGTAAGAATCATCATCTGACTATCCAGTGGCCCACTGCTAAGGTTATATGTAGTCCACTATTTACTTTGCTCTGAAAAATCAAAGCAGATATATTGTTTTTCATCTTGTTCAAATATTTCTGTGGCTAAAACAAAAAAAGAACCCGAACAATAATCACACCTGGCAAGAGAAAAAGAAAGCACTGAGGTATTAATAGTGCCTGAGGCTTTAACCCTCTGTCATTGTGATTGGAACTATGTCCATAACAAGAAAGTTGCAGAGGAGCATTCCCAAAGGTAAAATTGCTCATATGCAACCAGTGCAATATTGGTTTGGAACCAATTTGTTTATGAAGTTCAAAACTATGACATCATACCATATACCAGTGATGTAGCCATCTATGTGCTCTGTACACATGTGGTATTGTGGAACAATCGCATGAACTAGTGGCTCTGAAATTGTGAAAACAGCTTAGATAACATTTTCCTCAGGCTACTGTGAACCCTCCAAAGCTTGGGGGCATATCTTATTGCTTCCTGACTCAAAGAACCTTCGTTTCAGAAACTAGGAATTCCATCTAAACTTCCATAAATGTTCTTTTTTGAGCAGAGGGGGAAAGTCTTAAAATGCAAGGGGGGGAGAGGTACAATAAAATAGCTCACCACAAGTTTCCTGTCCTTTAGTACATAAAAGTTCTTATCTGGTATTCTGCTCCAGCACAAAAATAACTTTCCATTGGCCTCTGATACAGGACAATAACAGCAAGCACTGTATATATTAACCCAGGCTGGAACCCTGCCAGTAAAATGTCTCAACTTCATATGGGATCCAGATTGGAGTGGAATTGAATTAAATGACGAGAAGCTGGTTAAACTTAAACTTGGAGAGCAAGCTGGTGAAAAAAAGATCAAAGTGTAAGTAAGCCTTAAAAGAAGCTTTTTAAAAGAACCTAAGCAATATTTTATATGTTGTTTCTAAAAGAAGGAATAGGTGTGAGAAGGCATGGATTTGGGCTCATTTCAGATCTGTGTCATTTTATTGTGCAATTTACTGTAACATTTAAAGCCATAGTCAATGTTCAAAATAGTCCAGGGCCACGGCTGACTAAAACAGACCAATCAGAGAGAAGAAACTCCTGGAGTATTTTCTTCCAAAATGGAATGAAAACTTCATGACAAAGCAACCTTAAAGGACATATTCCTCTGGGTCGCTTTGGCAACAGAATATTCTTGACAACAGAAATTCAGAAAACTCTGCCACTCTTGTACTTATCTCAGTATTATTTGGCCATTCTAGTGTGGTTAGATACTTTCTAGTTGTAAGCAATCGGGTAACTCAAGTTCTGGCAATTTAAATTCTAGAACTAAGATCAATTAAGCTTTCACTGATATCCATATAAGCTTACAGAAAGAGCTGCAGTAAGCACTGAACCTCTGGCAATTCTGCTCAGTACTTTTCTAAAAACAGAAACTATTGTGTGTTTAATCACCATCTTATCTGGATTCCTGGATAAGCTTACAAAGAGCTTTACAATAGCTTATATTTCTTTCAGGCATCTGAATGAAGTGCACAGAGATCTCCATTAGCATCTAAATACATACCTGGGGACAGGGCTTGTATATGTCCTGTTCCTCTCCATTCAACTCTATTCAAGGGCAGATAAATGTGTTCAGTCTATCATCTTCATTGTAATATAATCCTAAGGCTATTTACTCAGTTTTAAGTCCCACTGAAATAAGGACTAAGATATTAAATTTAATAAACTTATAAGTAAATTTTATATATCAAGCCAATAAATGGGACATGAGGCTCAGCTTGAAGCCTATATGCCCATCCCATTTCATGCATAACCCCATCATCTTCAGATAATACAATGTGACCATTTTTTTCTCAAGTCATTATGTTCCATATGTAAGCCTAGATAAGATATAAGCCTTCACCAGGGTGACCTGTCCCCAGACCGATTCTTCAGCTGTACCAAGCTGTACCCACTATAACTGTAATTGAATCCATCTACCTTATCTCTAGTTGAATGTCTCTGTGATGCTTCCTTCCCATAATGATCTCAAAAAGCAGAAGGTATTTACTGCCTAAATATTCACTGATATTGATATACACAACCTCTTTCAATCTATTTACTACTGCGTCGTGCTTCAAATTTATTGGCATTCTTCAGTCAGAACTTTTACTTATTGTTTATTTGTTGCTTGACATATTTTTGTCAGTATTCCACTGATTTCTCTAGCCTTCTAACTTGGTAATGACTAGAATGGTGATTCCGGTGGATCATTTAAAGAGGGAATACATCCGTTTCTAATGTATCAAGTAGACATTCAATTATTTTAGGGGGCTTAAATTTGGGGGCAGAAGAGAAATGGTGAAAGAATATGAGAGGATAGAGTCACTTGCTCTAGTTTATTTTAAACCAACCTAGGCTCCTAGAACCAGCTTTGCAGAGTTTTGTGAGCCAAACATAATGATCTTTTCCCAAAAAGTAGTGTTTTTAGCTTCAAAATATGTTATATCCAAATGCAGTGGCAAAAGGGAAGGTCTCCCTTTCCAGTGATGGATCAAAAATCAAATATTTTAATCCGTAAAAGAGGCCTTTCTTTCTTGTACTAATCTTCCACATATACTAGCTGGTTCTGCTAGTATTTGGAAGAACATGATACAGATTATTGAAAACATAACCCCATAGCCTTATTCAAGAAAGAAGTCCAGTCAGTTCTAAGCTAGCACTAGGTTCCTGTATAATTCTTGTTCTTTTTTGGTTTAATTGGATAAGGTGATTTGTTCTCCATACAAACATCCAGGAAAGAAAAATTTTAAGAAAATGTAATCCTACGGAATTATGCAGCCAAGTGGTTGATACTGGGCCATAGGCATAATAATTAGAATAATGAGACATAGAATTTCTACATTTGTTATTTGAGAAAGAAATTGGACACATTCATTCAGAAAATTACACTGTTTACTGCTCGAGACATGCAATTATTAAGCAAATCTGGCTTCCCCCATTGACTTTGCTTGTTGGAAGCTAACTGGGAAGGCTACCAATGGTGATCACATGACCCCAGGTAGATGCAACTGTCATTAATACAAGCCAGTTGCCAAATGCCTGGATTTTGATCGCATGACCAGGAGGATACTGCAATGGTCTTAAGTGTGACACAAAGTCACCTTTTTCAGTGCTGTTGTAACTTTGAATGGTCACTAAATGAATGGTTGTAAGTTGTACTTCAATACAACATGATCAGTGACTGAATAATATCAATTAGACTTCATGGCAAATTCATTAATATAACAGTTATCCAAGCTTATGTTGATGCAAAAAAGAGACAGAAGTTGAATGAGTTTTATGGTAAAGTTCAATCTGAAATTGATGGAACAGGCAAGCAAGTTGTGCTGTTTATAACTGGAGGCTAGAAAAGTTGAAAAGGAGGAAAATGGAGTTGGATTGTATGGCCTGAGCAAATATATTGGTTTCTGCCAATTCAATTGTTTTTTTATTGTTAACACAGTTTTCAAAAAATCGAAACAACACTTTTATCCATCAGAGGGAGTACACAAAACTCAATTTGACTAATTATTGGTATAAGAAAGCGGAAGAGCTCGATTATAACAGCAAAAATGTGTCCTAGAGGTGATGATGGAAGTATGCAAGTTCCAAATCAAGCTAAAGTGGAAAAACAAAGCAAACAAGTTTCCACAGTATGATCTTTAGCATTTGTACGTCATTGTCAAGAAGAACACTATAAGTTTCTTTGAAGTTCTGAATCTCTTTCGTAAAAAACCAGGGTTGTTAAGAATGAACGTGAAAGAGATCAAGAAATAGAAGAAAACAAACTGGATGTCAGAACAGTGGAGTTTGCCAAGAAGAGAAGTCCAAGCCAAATGCAAACCCAAGAAAGACAAGGATCTCAAGAACTTAGCAAAGAATTTCAGAGAGCTGTTAGAAGAGACTATAAACAACAACAACAACTGTAAAGACTTTAAAGATAGAAACAAACATGGAAAAACAAGAGGAAAAATCAAGTCTACTTCAAGACCAAGGCAAATCATGGTCACCTAAGAACTGTTCAAATGGCATTTCTTTGCTTCAAAAATCCTGCCCTTCTGGATTTTTGCTATTGGAAAGAGGATTACATTTAAAGGAAAATGTGAAAAACAAGAGAATCTGGTCCAGCCATATCAGCTACCCTTTTAAGCCTAATTAAAATGTTGGTGTTGGGCCAAATAGTTATTTCTCATTCTGAAAATATTGTACTCCCTGTTATGGACATTACCAGGGTTAAGACATTTACTGTAACCATCACTAAGTGCTGGCAGTTCAGTCCTGAAAGGATTAAATACCTTGATTCATATCCAAAAAGGCTCTTAACATTTTCCTGTGCACCTGAGCCCACAATATTTTTAACATGAGACCTGTGAAAAGCTAAAAAGAATTTATAGTTGTTTCTATTATAGCATGCAATCAGAGACACCTTCATTTCTCCTTGCTAAATAATCACAGTGAAATTATCAGGGATTTCTAAGATTGTCAGTTTTGACAGGGAATCATTCCAAGGAGCTGGATAGTGATTGGAAAAAATATTTTGTTTGGTAGCTTAATGAATAATCCCACCCACTGATAATTGGAATTATGCATGACAACATTTTATAACTGGAGCCCCCATAACAATGCTACTAAACAGGTTTTCCATACAACTGATACGAAAACAGTACAGAAGGACTTAATTTAAAAAGAAAAATCAAAGTAAAGCAAATCCAAAGGTCAGCACTTCAGAGGAATTTCAATGAACACTGCAATAGCAGGGAGAAACTATGAGTCAGGCATAAGACCTTCCTTCATATAAATCTTCTGTGTAAACATTAAATATGCCATGCTAACTATAAAAATTGATCACCTGCAGTCAAAATTACTGGGTAATAAAACTACCATGTAGCTCTTATGGAGTGCATTCTTTACTAAATAAGGAAGATAAGGCATTCTGGTTAAATTTCATAATTATATTTGTAGCCTTTTTTGAACAAGCTTGTTTATATAGCAGGATGTGCTAAACCCATATAGGTCCCAGGTTCTGTAGCTGATAAACTACTACTTATGTAGACTACCCTTTTGGCATGTCTTAGAAGAGTGATAGCAAACCTTTTGGACTTGGCCTGCCACACATTCAGAAAGTGCCTAACTTGACCACCTCTGAGCAAAAGAAAAACAATTTTCTGCTTTTCCGTCCATATAAGCTACCCTGAACAGCGATAGGCAACTATGCATGCAAAAGTAGGTCCCATTCCCATTGCATTTTCCAAGGGTCTGGAGACTTGCGCAGTCTTTGCAGCCTCTGAAAACCACATGAAAGCAAGCCCAGTCCATGTGCAGATGATCTGGAGGCCACGCAAGAGCCCATCCCATTCTTGGCCATGCTTTCACTTGTTGGACGTTGGTAAATGATGGCATGTGATAATGTATCATAGGTTTGCCATCACTGACTAAGGAGAATGATAGTGTGACATTTATGATTAGACTACTATGTTGTTTTAAACAATATACAATTGGAAAAAATAGTTATACTTTTCTGTTAGGAAGTAGAATTGAATCATAGGATCAAAAGAGATCCTATGCAGCTGGTAGGGGAAATGCTGTTACACAGAAACAGTCTAAAATTTATCACATGCAGATGTTTGGAGAGACCATCTCATCACCACCCCCATAAATCCTTACACCACACCTGAAGAAGTATAATACCCAAGGGCCATATTCCTTCAATTCAGCAAAAATCATATGGGAAATACTTGGTTATTATCCCTTAACTTGATTATGGTTGAATGTTGGCATTTATAAATTCCTACAACTACATACTGGACATTAAAATATAGGAAACCCATTAACCAGCAGAACCAGCTGCCTTATAAGAAACAGATCTCATCAAGATAGAAGAAATGTTTGTTAAAGTTTAACTTGCTTTTGTAAAAAAAAAAAAAAAAATTAAAAACCCTGAAGGTAACAGGGCTCTATATTTCTGAATTCCAGTAAATTAAGTTTGCAGACCTTGGCTCTGGAACAGGAATAGGTTTTCAGGGAACATTTTTAAACACTTAAAATACATGGAAAAAACCTGCCACAAACTACACTTCTTTTTTAAATGAACAAAAGGATTGGAATCCTTGATGAACAGCTGCAAAGGAAGATTATTCAAACTCAGTAAGGGACCCCAACTTGTCTTCCTTTCATTAAAAAACAAACTCAAGCAGAACACTCTTAAGGGTATATATATGCACAGTTGTTACCTTCAACTAATTCTTCACCAAATGCTTTCTGTTCATTCTAAAGTGACTGATAAAACTGCACAGTAAGATTGGAAGCAGAAAGGCAATTATACATTTTCCTGATTTTCTTCACAGTGATCAAGAATGCTGCTAATAAAGTCCTGTACTTGTCTCTATTTGAAATAGGTAAATTGGAAATACAATCTGTTCATATTGGATTAGATTGAGAAAGATTTCATTAGAAGGAACAGCTCTTGCATTTCATGTGTTCAATTTCTTGATGCAAACCTTTCTTCCCTATTGTATAAATATCTTTAGATGATTTAGAGTCCTGCTCACCTGCTTTTCCTGCCCAACTGCTTACAAGACTATTACTACAATAATAATAAGAAACTATTGATGAAAAAGCAGAAAAGCGCTTTATAAGCATGGCATTTATCCGAATGTCATGCTCAAAGGAAAGACTGACAAGAAGCAGCAAAAGGATGACGTTCTCTTCTCCCTTGCAGAATTTCTGAGCAACTCTTGCATTAGTTCTTCCTAATGATGTAATTCTAACCATAACATAGAAAACTTCAGGAAACTAGCAGTTCAATTCCTAGCTCTTGAACTGACCAGGTTGTTGGTATCAACCATAGAGGAACTCAAGACATCACCATAACAATATCGTCTCAAACTCATCCCAGGATAAAGTGGGATAAAGTGTGATGAATCGAAGAAAGGCACAGTTGCTTCTATCAATCATAAGCATAAGGATTTGTCATCATGGCAACAAACTCAGCCTACAAAAAGTGTAGGAGTGAGTAAATCCACCATGGCATCTTCATTCAGAGTAGTGTCTCTTGCTCCAGTTCTGTTTTCAAAACTTTCCAAAAACTGGACAATTTGGATAGATAATGCTATATTGCATAGCTCAGGATCCATTCGTTTACAACACAAAATTCATGTGCTGCTAATTCACAGGCAGTGGTTTTCACAGCAGTTAATTGCAAAGTGCAGACTGAGTCAAAAGAGTGTCAAGTAATAAAATGCTAGATGTATCGATCAAAATCCCAGTTCTCCACCAAGTACAGTTTGCTTATATATTGATTTTTGCAACACTGTTATGACTAGGGACCCAGCAGGGCCTTAAAGTAAGATAAGATGACACATGAACTTTGATCACGGCTGGATTAGGACAAGATCAAAACAAAAATAAAGGCAAATTCCAATAATATATCCAAGAGTTGTTTTTTTAAAGCAGTCAGTCTACTAAAAAAATAAAAACATTTAGGAAAAGAGTAGATTAACAATTTTAAGACTTCTCAAAGCTTTAGAGCCAGTTCTATTAAAAAAATAACATGCAGTAATGGGGAATAGCTGTAGCTCGGGTGTAGGATGAGGATGAAAGGTCATTCTCTGAGCTTGTGGGCTGGTTTCCAAATATTTTGTTACCAGGTTAGATAAGATCTTCAGCAGAGTTTAGAGGATGTCAGCATCAGTGTTCTTCTGTTTATAAGAGCTTCATGTGGTCAGTAGGTCTTGTGGTGAGATCCAGCTTGCTCTGCTTGAGTATATCCATAAAAAGGGACAAGGTGACTTTTTTCTCATGTCAGACTAGGATTTATGCAAGTCTGACTTGGCCAAAAAACAAACAAACACCCACAATCTACTTTCCGTTCCTCAAAGAAGCAGCTTAAGGCACAATTCTATCAGCATTTACCTTGGAAGAGAATCTCATTTAATGGATATTAATATGATTGCACTATATAGAGAAAATGGGACTTCAATACCAGGGGAATTACTATGGGTACCAAGTTACACATCTGCATTCCAGGAAATGAATGCAAATCTGGAAGACTAAACTAGAATTTGGATTAAAAACAAAACTTTACTTCTAAAGAGCAAAATATTTCTCATTTTGTCATTAAATGTTCACAATAAAATTAGCTGATTAGCTGAGCTAATGTTTGGTTCAGACATCCCAAATAATATCCAACTATCAAAATGACTGCCAACTAAAGAAATATAAACATATTCTAAGAGGTTTAGCCAGCTAAGGCAAATAACAATGAGAAATAATATGAAGGATAGCATTTATATTGTATGTGAGATGAAAAGGGAGTGGGGGGATTTGATTTCTAAAACAAAGATAATATTTGGGAAAAGTTCTGAAAACACATTTAAAAATTATGAAATACAAGGGATTTTACAGCAGTGACAGGTATATTTAAAATATTCAACTTTAAAAACATGACAGACAATACTGCTGAATTACAAATGTCTTTGAAAGCAAGATGTCTTAAGTTAGTAATAATGGCAAATGCGCCACCTATCAGCTACGAAGGGACATTACAATTTTATAGCAGCCGGAGGTCAAGACATGAAGGTCAATACAAAGCAGACATTTCTAATACTTTTTGTTGAACCAAGGCAATCTTACTAGGGAAAAAAATCTGTACAAGACATTTTTGCTGCAGGGATGAAAAATGAAGCCTGTTTAAAAATAAGGAAAAACATGCCAAAAACTAAAAATAAGTTGTGTTGCAATCATTACTAATATCTGTAGTACATCCTAGTACCCTGTTTCTCCAACAATACGGCCACCCCCAATAGGAAGTCCCAGCATGTTTTATAGGCATGAAATGAAATTAAGCCCCACCCCCCAAATTAAGGCCTATATTAAAATATGCGAAATGGGGGGAAAATGGCGGGGGGGCTTGCTGTTAGGAAGTACTTTTGTTGCACACCCGGATATGGTGCTGCCAGCATTGACCCTGATACAAAGTGCCCCACCAACGCCGAGGTCAACATCCAAGCTGTCTCCACCTGCCCTAAGATGCATGGGGGGGGGGAATTAAGTCACCCCTGAAAAGATGGCCTTTTTTTCGGGGCTCAAAAAGAAATAAGACCGGGCCTTATTATATGAGAAACACAGCAGAAGCAAGAGATAACTGTTGAAAGTATCAATTGTTAGCTCTAAAAAACTATTGAAGTTAACGGTTCTTTCACCGATCTGCATATCAGTGATGATCTCTAGGAAGGAAGTAGCACTCACAAGTGCCCTTATTTTCCTGGTTTGCTTTCAGAGAAATCAACAGTGGATGAATTATTTGTTAATATCTCAAAATGACTTTCAACTGCAAGGCAGTTATAATGTGTTTAAAGAAACAGTTGTGCCCCTCTCCGTATATAGGAGCTGAATCAGCAAAATACCAACTTACCACACCACACAACAAGGTACATATATCACTGTATTGTGGCCCTCATAAAGTGATTAGAGCGGTGGAAGGAATCATCACTCTTCCACAACTAAGATTAAATAGTCCAATATAAGAACAAAAGTAAACAAATGGAGAAGGAAAAGGATGAACAACAACACCCCAGGGTAAATTGCTGGACAGGATGCATGAAACATCATGCAATTTTAATATTTGGATACCAACTTCTTTTTTGGAAGCAAAATCTATGTAGACAACCAACCCATGTATAAAGAAGCAAGCCTACAAATAGGTGTACCTCAACACCTATGAAGCCTATCTCACCATCTAAATATATTCATAAGGAGAACAGGAAATGGAAGCAACCTCACAACATGGATAAACCGGTATGTGACTCGCACCTCAAGGTAACAATTGCAAAGCAAACAAGTTCAAAATTTGGAGTTGAACAAGCAAAAAGTTGCATAGACAGACTTGGGAGGAGGTCCATTAATAAGTTATTTATATATGTTGTTTATGTTTAAACTTTTCAACGTTTTTCCTTTGTCAAAAGAATTAAGTGTGGAAGACTGAACAGCCCTGGGATTGAACAACACTGCTACCTTTCAAGTACAAACAGAAAAATCAATCAAACTGTAAATCAGATGCAAGGCCAAATAGAAGTAAAGTATCACAACTCACCAGAAATCATGTGCAAATCAGATGCCATCCCCTTGCTTATCAGTTCATACTGGAAGCCTGTAATCTTCCTACTAATGTCCTGCTGAGGGGTAGCCTCAACAAAAAGCCCACCTTGGTCAAAGTTGAAGCAATACACACTGGTAGGACTATGATCTCCCTCTTGGACCAGTAGTTTTAGTTCTCCAGTTTTTTCCAAATAAATATTTGCTCCTGCAGAGTTCTTATAAGGTTTTATGCAAACAGTCCAATGTTTGTAAGAGGAGGAGATAATATTGGGTCGCAGATTGACGATCAATGCTCCGGTGGGATACATCCATTCTATGGTTCCTTCAGAACAACGGAGGTAGACTTGTTCAACATCTTTTCTGTGGGACTCGTGAGTTAATCCACTATGAAAAAAGAAAGATAGAGACATTATAATAGAAGTGCCTTGATTTATTTTCCAAGAATATTATTTGCACTCAGACAAAAGCTACTGCAAAAGACTTGAAAGACAGATTGTGAAATACTACAATGAAATAATCGCTTCAGGCTTTTTTAAGGGTTTAGAAAAGTTTCCAATTTTATTAAGTTGTATTGGCTACTTGCCTCAAATAGCCAAATTAATCAAGTCTGCTAACATCAAGTCCATTCCAAACCATGGAGTAATGTTCAAATTAAGTCCTTCCATAAAATAAATTAAGCAACAAGACCAAACTGTTTATGAGAAAAATGGATCAGATACAACTTTCAGCCTCAAGTTCAACCCTATGTGACAATCGTGCCAACCAACATGAGAATGCATTTATATACATAATCGGTCATTAGATTTCCAATAGATTGCATTAAAAAGCTGTCAATGCAATTTTAATAATATAAATGTTAATGTTAATCTTCTGCATAAATTAGCTGTGGGAGATACAATTTGGAGTGTGGGGAGAAAACAAGGGACAACATACAATTATTATTTGAAATAAAATGCTTGCCATACTGGAGATGCAACAAAATATACTGTTCAGAGTTTTCATGGGAAAACTTCAAGAAACTTAAATTTTAATCATTAGCATCATCATATTATAAATTTATTGGCTGGAAACTAAGTTTGTCAATCACATCAAGAGCTGACAGCTTGTGGAAGAATGAGCTAGTTCTTGATCTTCATGCTTCTCAATAATTTCAGAAATGCAACTCTTAATGGAACTTCTGAGTTTTAAGTGTTAAAAAAATGGTGGGTCTGTTGGTGTTTATGGTTACAGATTATAAGAATACTCTTCTCAAAATGTCAATGCATTGTTGTGGCAGCAAGTTAAACTCAGAACTGAATCAAGAACACTTCTCAAAGCACCAACTGCTGGTCCTACCAATTCTGGTTTCCTGATCACCTCCATTAATCAAATAAGAATTATAATTCAACCAAGCCTGCAGGACTGTTGCATGGCTGAATATTACAAGAGCTACAGTAAAGTCCTACTTGAAAGTGTGAATTTGCTATTTCTTCAATGCATTTGGCTCAGAAACACACTGTTTGTTCCAAAACACAAAAAGATTTCCAGTGCAAAAAATTGAGTCCTGAAACTCATTAATCCACAGACAACCTATACTTTATCGATGGCCTTAATAATGTAAATTTCCTGAATGGAAGAAGTTCCCAATTCAATTCAATTCAAAATACCATGGATTATTTGAAACTTCTCCAATGCCAAAATGGGACCTTTCAGTTTGAAAGAAAAACAAGAGAGTATTCATGCTTTGAAGTTTTTAGCAATAAGTGATTCTGGAACTAAGCACACAAGCTTTTCTTGTGACTAAAAGGAAAGAGTGCATTGTTTTCATTGAAACTAATAATATCAAAGAAACTATAAAGGAATAAAGCAGAATTAAAAAGACAAGCAAGTCAGGATACAAATCCACCAAGTTCCGATTGAATAGATGATTCACAATACTGAATGCATTTCAAGACAATTTGAGTTGACTTGGCTAAAAGCTCATGACCTAGTTAAAACTGTCAAGAATTGGTGGAGATAAGAGAGCTCTCTATGGCTTGAAATATTTGGTGGAGACAGAAAACATCTGCTTAGACAGGGGTTAGATGATTCATTACCAGAAGGTGTTAAGAGGTCTGATGGACTAACAAATCTTCCCTTTCCGGATAAATATGGTGATATCAAATGTCTGAACTAAGAACAAAGCAACTTCTCTAATCCACATTTATATTTAGCCAGTTCCAGGACCAATTGCCAAAACATCTCATGTTCCTGTTATCTGCTGTATGTAAAGAATTATTCAAAGTATTAAACCAAGCAAGTTAAGTGCCCATATTTTGAAGCAAACCTGCATTCACTTTCAGGGTGCAGAAGAAGCTATTGACACTCACCTTGAGTATTACATATATAAAATGATGTTGGTTTGATTTCAAGGCAAGAATAAATGACCAAAGTTCTTGCACAAACAAGACAACCAAAATCATAACTCACTTCCTTTCCATTTGTTGGTAGAAGACTAATAATCCATGCAGTATTTTAGTTTTACCTACATATGTAAGGTAAAACTGTAAGGCCATATAATTCATTTTAAGGCAGTTAGCCTTAATAGAAAAACTTCAGAATTACCTAATCCCACCCACAGACAAGAAATTGCCTTGTTTACTTCCAAACCAAACCGAGATATGTCAACAGTATTCATTCTTACAAAGTGAAACATACATTGACAGAGGCAGTAGTTATGAATATATATATAAAACTGTGGTTCCCCTTTTTGTTCAGAACAATGTTATTTATATCCACTAATGGGAACTTCAGGCCTTTCTAAGACCAGCCTGCTACAGGAACAGCTTGACAATTTAGAAAAAACAGGTTTGATTGTATTTTTTTTAAAGAAGAACTTACTTTAAGTGGAAGGCCTGGCTGGCATTTACACCTTTGCTATCATTCAAATCTTTTAACTTTGAAGGCTGGATACCACAGATTAGTGGCAGCTTGTACTTTAGACCTCATCTGCTGCCACAGTAACAAATATAACTTCTAAAGTTACACAGCCAGAAAGAATAGGCTGTAATCCTTCATAAACAATGGGATAATCACTGTAAAAACCCTTAGAGAAAAAGTGCCAGAATTTTGAAGATGGGTAATTAGAGCTGGACAAAAAGTCTTCAGAATTCAGAGTTGTTGTTGCTGGCCAGGGGATACTGAAAAGTGTAGCCCAGTGCATCTGCAGGGCACACAGCTATCCTAGGATATCAGAAGCTCAACTGCTTGATTTTTTTTAAAGTCTAATTTTAAAAGCTAACCATTCTTAAGAATTCTCACGTACACATTAATGGCTGTTTATTCATCACCAGTCTTGACAGATTCTAAGCAGATACACCAGCTCATATTAGATAGAAGAAACGCTATTTTGCAGCATCAAGTAATGTTGTCAGAAGTTTGTGCTCCTCTTGAAGAAAAATGGTGAGTCCCTCTCATCACTGGCCCTGCTGACCTTGCCTTTCCAGAAGGCCAAGCTGAATTTGTGACCTATTTATCCCTTCATATTCATTAGCTCATTCTTGTTTTTTATTTATAATAGCAGCCTACTGGATTTTAATAAAGGCAATCTTGACAACCTGAAGTTGTGTGCAGTGGTGTATTAACCATTAAGCAGACTAAGCACGTGCTTAGGGCACCAGGCCCAAAGGGGGCACCACAAAGTTGAGAATATGGCTTTGTGTGTACAGTATGTACAAAAAAGGGGGGCACCAAGATTTGTCAGTGCTTAGGGCACCAGTGAGCCTTAATCCTCCACTGGTTGTATAAATTTGAAGTCCACACATCTTCAAGATGCCAAGGTTGAGAAACACTGGATTAAGGACACATTGGCAATACTTTGGGGATGGATGTTTTTGAGAAAGGGGAGAACACACACACACACATAGCACTTGCTGGAACTAAATCAAACTTTTTTTTCTCCCCCAGGATCACAAAGCTGCTGTAAAAGGCAACTATGTGATATTAAGAAAAATACAACTATTTTAAGGAACTGCTGAGAAGGGCTGGATGAACCTCTCCATGAACACTGAAGCCCCTTTAAGCCTTCAATACTGAAGTATTGCAAGGCATTATCACTATCAAAGCCCATGAGTAAGATATGAAGGCAATAGTCATCTCCTACTATTGCTCCTTACTGACTAGGATTCAGAAACATATATGCCTATTGCTGGACATTATGCATCTTAATACATTTAGAAAGATAGAAATAGCCATAAGGAAAAACTTCCATGCAGCTAAATCCATACAGCAGGAATCCAAAGCAACATTCCTAGTCCTACCTAAAGGTGCCTGAGATGAGACTTAAAAACATGAAGCTTAGATTGCTATGGCCAACAGAGTATTGTGACTTATACCACAGCAACCTGTTTGGTCAATTCCATCTATTTTTCAGACATCTGATGTTTTCTTGTGCAATTGCAAGTGTCAGCAAGCATGCGTCATTCTCAGAAACTAAAATATTAAATGACAGATTGGGGAGGGGGGGGAAGTGTTGGGTAAGCCCCATTACAGGGAAGTGAGTCATGCTGCTCACACACATCCCTTGTGGCTGGCATTCAGGACACTGACAAGCCCAGAAGAGAGACTTCATTCATCCGTAGAGTAATATATTAATGGTTTAGTGTTGCAGCTGAGAGACAGATATAAATCGGGAATACTGCCTCTGTCCTTTATTTTATGAAGTGAGTTAAAAAGCAAGTCGTGCTCTTTAGGTTGCTCCTCCCCCAAATAATATTTCCATGTTATGTTATGGAAATATTGTGCCACTAATTTTAAGAAGAGATAATTCAGACAAGGGTATGGCCTTACCCCCACACAATCTTGTTAATAATCACACCTGAATCAAATGTGATAGTATGACATTTTAAAAAAGAAGTCTTGGCAGACATCTACAAGCCAATGCCCATTTTCAAAAAAGGGACATATATGTGATCAAATCCATGCATGCACATTTATGAACTTCAATTAAAAGAAAAATCAGGCATGAAAGTTATTGTTCATTCAATACATGAGCAAACAGAAAATGGTTCCAAGAATTTTTGGTCTGAAATATTTTTGGTCTAATAAGGACACAGAGACACAATCTCTTTAACATACTTTCAACATCTATAATTATAGATATACAAAATAAGTTCAAGTAAATTTGTTAATCATATGAAGTGTAGATTCTTGATTCAGTGGCTACAGCAAGTTTTGTGTAGGAGTCCACAACTAATTTCGAGCAATACATCATACTGATCTTGATAGAAGTTGGTTCTAAGTTGATTAGAACTCTGCTGCCAAAGAATTGTTTACTTTGTTACACCAAGCAATTGTAGCAAATCATACCAACAGGAATATGGCAGCAAAACTTTAGATTCCCTATATTAGCTGAACTGTGTTTTAGGTACAGGCCTTGTAAAATTATCTGATAACATTCAACAAGTGTTCCCTGTTTCAGGGACTTATCTTTCTAGATAATGGAATTATTTTGCTACAGGGCATGTGACAATTCTTAACAGGTGAGATAATCTGTGATAGCGAGAGTTCAATCTTTCCCCAAAGGATTTCCAAAAAGAATTCTCTCTTCCAGAAAACAAAGCAAAACACACGTGCACACTATTTAAGCCTGGGGCTACTGCCCTGATATTGCCTTTTCAGTTTGCATAAATCCCCAAAAAATCATTCCTTGTCATTCTACTTGTTTAAAAATAAATTGCTTTGTAAACGTCAAATACAGGTTGCAGCCATGGATAAATGACTAAATGAAAGCCTTTTCAGATCTCCAGCAGATTTCTGAAAACCATAGGACAAGATTTAAAGTACAGGTAGTCCTTAACTTATGATCACAATTGAGCCCAACATTATGTTGCTAAGAGAGACATTTGTTGAGTTTGCCTCGTTTTACTACCTTTCCTGCCACATTTGTTTTGAATCACTGCAGTTATTTTGAATTAGTAACATGGTTGTTAAGTGAAACTGGCTTCCCCATTGACTTTGCTTGCCAGAAGGTTGCAAAAGGGGATCATATAACCCCACAGATACTGCAACTGTCATGAGTGAATTGCCAAGCCTCTGAATTTTGATCACCTGCTTGTAGGGATGCTGCAATGGTCGTTAAGTGTGAAAGAACGATCCTAAGTCACGCTGTAAGCTGAACATTCACTCAACTGGAACTGTTTATTTTAAGTTGAGGACTACCTTTATTACTGAAAGGGGTGGGAGGAAGGGAATCAGATGCAGAGAAAAATGTAGAGGCTAAGGGGATTTAAAGATTTCACAAGCATGACGATTAACATATCTGCGACAGCTAAGGAATTATGGCCAAGAGCTTTCTGTTAGCAATCCTGATTAAAATCTAAAATAGCAGGGGTGACGTTATGCCACAGGTGTAAGAGAGACAGAGGCTCAGCTCGGAACATTTTATGAGATCTGTGTTATACAATATAGCAGGTGAACTCCAAAGGAACTCAGGAGAATGTTAACTACCCTCTCTCTGGAGACCTCCTTGCCCACACATAGACACACCAGTTTTACGGTTTCCAGGGAACAACTTCCAAATGTAAACATCCAGGTTTCCAATCTTAATAAACTATCTCCCCACCAAAACAAAAACCAACTTCAGTAATCCAAGGCGTTTTGAGGAAATAAACAAGCCCGGGTTCTAATTCAGGTATTAATGAAAAGGCAGGTCTATTGAGGTGACTGGTAAAAAAAAAAAAAGAAGGGCTATATGTTGGCAAAGGAGGAAAAAAAAAAAAAGCCCAGCGTCACAACTTTGATAAGGGCGAAACCATCTTTACACATTCGCAAACACTCCGATTATAAACCCTTCTCCGTTTTTCCCCTCTCAAAGGCGACTGGCAAAGCCTCCCCGAGTGACGCTGAAGTTAGTACAACAAACAAACCAACAAACAAAAGGTAGCAGGTCACCAAGTTTAAAGTATGTTATTCTGGCGTTGAGTTGCACAGATGTGGAGGGTGCTGCGGTGGCCAGGAGAGAAACTCTACCTTTGTCTGCTGAGCGCTCTCCGGCTTCCCTTCCCCCCCCCCGCCCCCTCTCCTTCGTTCGTTGCTTTGGCAATATACTCATCCTGAACACTCCTGGAATGTTAATCAAAGTGTCCCTCTCCTTCTTCCTTCCAATAAATCAGAGCAAACAGCCGAAGGCGGGGGGGAGAAAAGATTTCTTTTATCCCTCTTGCAACAATCAAATCCATGTGTCCCGGAGCTTCTGGAGCTAGCAAGCCGACGCGGAACTATACGCCCCCCTCCTCCCTTCCCTTCCCGAACGAAACTTCTCCGAAGAAGCGGTTTCTAGGACAGCTAGGATTCAACACCCACCCCCTACTCCCCCAAGGCGCACCCCCGACAGCTCTGGGATGAAGTGGGGTTGGGGAAGCGGGAGTAGGGAGGAAGAGAACCAGCTCTCTTGGATCCATGATTCCCAAGCTTGGCATTCGTTTCGCTGTGAACCCCACTCAAACTCTCCGATCGCACAAGAGGGGAATTTCCCCCCCCCCTTTTTTTTTAAGGAAAGAAAAAGAAAAAAACGACCCTCTACAAAGTAGTTTCGTGTCTCCCCCCCCCCTCCCCCCAAAAAGGAAGGAGAGATCTTCAAAGGGTCTCTTTAAAAGCAGCGTTAATCGCCTCCGGTTTAGCAACGCCAACCCAGCGAAAGGGAAAATGGGATCGAGCAAGAAAGGGGGCAGGGGGGGTGTCTTGAAGTCTGGATTCCGCAGGAGCGCACCTTGATCCCAGGAGCTGGGATATGCCCGGACAAAGACCCAACCTTTTTGGAAAACACACCTTACAGCGGCGGCAGGTCCGCCAACTTCACGCAGCCCCCCTTGCCCAGCGAGCTTCTTCTTACCTTCCTTTCCAACTACACAAGTCGCTCGAGTATTGCGCCGTGCAGCCCCTGTCCAGTACCAAAAAACCCAGCAGCAGCAACAGAGGTGACGGCGGCGGGAGCAGCAGCCCGGGTGCCGGGGCTCTCCGCATGATCCCCGCCGGGCTGCCCTTAGAACGGACCCAGCAGAGGAGGGAAGAGAGAGGAGAGCGCCCGTAGCCTGCGCTTACATGGCGAGGGAAACTCAAACCGCTAGCACGAACCCATCCCCGCCGTCCGGCCACTCGGCTCAACAGTGCCCTCGCTCTCCGAGCCGGCGCTCGCTCCGCGTCCCAAGTTTAGTGGAGGGCGGGGGAAGCGCTGCGCCTCGGAAACCACCCACTCCAGAGACCGCGGCTAAAACCGGCACTGGATTTCTTTGTACGGAGCGGGTTCCGTACCCTCCTGGCCTTCTTAACTTTGCTTTTCTAACTAACCCCGAAAAAAGCTCGGTCTCCGTTTTTGGAGTGACGGCAGCCAGTTGAATACAGCTACCGACGGCTTTCCTTATTTGGGGGGGGGGGGAACCTCGCAGGCCTCGAGAGCGAATTTTAAACGCTCACTGCTCGGGTTTTGGGTGTTTAAAGAAAGAGGAAGCTAAGAATGTTGGAACTTCTGCTTGGAGTGTTTCTCATTTTTTAAAAAAATTGCGGATTGTTTAAAATAATAAAATTCAAAGTGGTCTGTGATGTGGGAAGGGAGAAGCTTTGACATTAAAAACAAAAACAAAAAACAGAAAAGCAACTGTGAAGAGGGGAAAATGCAGCTGAGGGGGAAACGCATGCCAGTTTATGGCTTCCCTTGGTACAAGAAGGACAAAACAGGCCAAAATCCAGGTCTGCACATCACAAATGTTTATCACAGAGAGCAGACAAGGATCAGGAGCAAACAAGTCCATCCCACACGTACAAAAGCCCAGTAGGGTAATGCTAGTGATCAAAGCTTCAAAATTATTTCTCTTTTACTACTTCTGCATTAACTATACAGTATAGAATGTACCAAAAGTTAGGCCCCATAGACTATTTGTTATATAAATGACATTAAGTATTTGAATTAGTTGCCACTTTCTTTCAAACATTTCCTTACTTGTTAACACATGGCCTTTGACATTTTTAAGTACAGTAACATTTGCTCTGAAAAAAGTTAATTGGCCTATGACGGGGGTGACAAACTCATGTTGTCACAGTGGCGCATGTGACATAGCGTGACTTTTTTCCCCTTCATTAAACTGGGGGTGGGCGTGGCCAGCGTGTGATGCATCTGGTCTATGAGCCAGGAGTTTAACAGTCCTGGCCTATGGGGATAAAGGATTTGGTACATCCCTTTTATCAGTGGTGAGTAACTTTTTGGGGCTCCTATGCCAAAAATTGTGTGCACGCTTGTGCTCGCATGCCAGCACCCAGAAGGCAATGCACACGTTGCCCCCTGTGCATGCACATGCGATCCTCCCGCCCCCTTGCTTGTACTGCACCTCCCAGCTGATTTTCCACCCGTTTTTCAGCCTGCCAGAGGTTTGAGGGAAGCCTTTGCTGGCTGAAAACTGGGCCTGTTTCGTCACTTCTGGTATTTCCGGGAATACAGGAAGTGATAAAACGGGCCTATTTTTCGGCCTGCAAAACCTGCAGAGGCTTCCCTCAAGTCTCTGGGAGGCCGAAAAAGGCCCCAAAATCAGCTGGGAGGCCACGTGCATGTGCAGTGAGGTAAGTTTGCCTGGGGCTTGCATGCCCACACAAAAGACTCTGCGTGCCATAGGTTCGCCATTACGGCCTTATATTGTTCCTTTTTAGAAAAATGATTTTTTGTACCCAAGCAAACGTTTTAACCATCAAGGCTGCTGCAAATAAACTCCTTTCTAACCCTAAAGAGTTATGGTGCCATAGTTAAATTGGTATAAAATACGAAATTGCACCTGTTCAATGACTTTCTTTAAACAAAAAAAAAAGGGGGGGGGTTGTACATAGACATATAGAAGCAGTTGTAATGCTGAGGAGACTCCCGGATGGTTCCAGATCCAATTATAGATAGTTCTTGACTTACTACAGCACTTAGTGACTGTTTGAAGTTACAACAGCACTGCAAAAAAGTGACCTATTACTGTTTTTTGCACTTATGACCATTTCAAACTGACAGGCTCAAAGTTGACTCAGTCTTCCAACCTTCCAAGGTTGGTAAAATGAGGACCTATGGAGCAGGATATAAATGTAAGTGCTATTGCTACTGCAGCATCCTCATGGTCATGTGTTCAAAATTGAGATGCTTGACTCAGATTTATGACAGTGTCCTGGGGCCATGTGATCCCCTTTTGCAACCTTCTGACAAGCAAATTAAATGGGGAAGCCAGATTCACTTAATTAACTGCAGTGATTCATTTAACAACTATGGCAAGAAAGGTTGTAATATGAGAGAAAATTCACTTGACAACTGTCTCGCTTAGCGACAGAAATTTTGGGGTCAGTTGTGGTCTTAAGTCGAGCACTACCTGCATTAATTAAACTGATCCCTCTTGCAACCACTGTGGTTGCTTCCACTGTTCTGTGGCATTACGAAGTTTGTTGTGAATACTGAACTTCCTATTTGCACTGGGAGACTTTAGATGTTCACTGGGGGAGGGGAGGGACAATTGATTTGGCACATCTCTGACCATTATATCTGGGCATCAGCATGCAGTTAAGGAGAAATGGCTTGACAAATTGCCAATCTGAAAAGCACCAGCATTTGAACACAAAACTGAGTGGGAAGAATGAAACTTTAGTGGAGCAAATGATGGTGTTTGTTGTGACATCATCATGCAAATTATACTGATAAATCTGATAAATAAATCTATGTACTTACCTTCGATTCGATTTTATAGCATGACTGATGACTTAATGCATTTCTGAATGAGGCACATTTGATGATTGGCAGAAAAGTCTCAACTTACTGAATCTTACTCAGATTAAGATCTTCATTTTAAGAAAGGCAACTCTGGGTATCTCTCAGTATACTCATGTACTACCCAGAAATGTCAGTTCATCAGATAACATGTTCATTGGTATCAAAAGTTGGTGAGATGTTAGATTAGAATAAGCAGAATTGAATCTTCCGGTCTTTATTTCAGCAATTATTATCCATCAGGGAAAGGAAAGCAGGTTCAATACCATATGGGATGACATTAGAATAAAACAGATTAAAACAATTGGTTTCCACTTGAAAGTACTAGATTCCACCATAAAAATCATATCTATTTACAAAGAAAGTACCTGCTAATAGAATCTATTTACAACGCTTGCTAATCAAATCAACCACAAGTGGCTGTCCTCACTTATTGTACTAAACCATATCATATTTCTTGCTTAATTTTCATTCAGAACATTGTGTCCTCCCAATCACTGTGATTCATAAACTCAGCTAATTGGACAAACTCTTTTAAAACAAACTGTAGCTTCACGTGTGCTCATCAGTGAACAGATATTGATCTCTGCAGGAATAATTTATAAGTGGTAATCTGCAAAAAAAATCTGATTCACCAGTGAGGCACATTCTATTTCAAGCTCACACAGTAAACTCAATTTTTAATGAAAAACAGGCAGGTACAGTTTCTGGGTCCATTTCTTCAAGGTCCACTTCTTATTTGTGAAGTGTATACAGTTTCTTCCTGGATATTTTTACTTATATTTTACTTATGTTTGTCCACACACCTATACAAACAGCTTCCTGATGCAAATTGAACTACAAGCCCAGTTAAAGATCTGTTTCTGAACCTGGAGCAAGAAGACACTTAAAATAATGTTGAAGTGGAACCTGAAATTATGCAGTTGTGACTGTTTAAAGTGTTAATTGTGCAATTAAATAGCATCATCAACATGCTATTTAAAGTTGGTCTTAATTTATGACTCAGTGCATCACAGAAAAAACCTGATTGGAACAGGTATTGTTTAAAAACAACCCGATGGATTCAACATACATGTATACTAAATAGGAGTCGGAATTGCATGGCAAAAGGAGATTGGTGGAGATGAACATGTATGGCCAATTACACAATACCATTATAAACCTTAACTGCAGAAGGTCACCACTATTCTAACTTTTTAACAGTGCTCTCAAAATGATTTAAAAGGAAGTGAGAACCACGCATCAGTTTTTAAAGAACATTATATACAGAGGTCCTTTAGAGGTCTTTGGAAGGCAATCTTATTCCTTCATTTGTGGAGCAACTGCTCACTAGGAAATGAAACCCATTGCATATATTTAGAAATATATACATTGATATTGCCATAATTAATATGTCTAAACTGTTCCTTGTTGACCAGATTGCATCAATTCTTAATAAAGTCACTGGAGGAGAAAGGACAAAGTATTTGAACTCTTTTTGTCCAGTTGGGAGAATGGTCAGGAGGAGATTCTTACATTATTTTTAACCTTTTTGGTGTTTTAAATTATCTATATGTTTTCTTTTGTTTTTCTACCAAATGTCTGAGAGAAGCTGCATTTAATTCCAAGCATTTGCTGCCAATTTTCAACACTGTGATAACAATAGCATTAATTATATATTGCTCTATGGTGCTTTACAATCCACTATAAGCAATTTGCAGTGTCAGCATATTGTTCCCAACAATCTGGGTCCTCGTTTTACTGACCTCGGAAGGATGGAAGGCTGAATCAACCTTGAGATGGTCAGAATTAAACTCCTGGCAGTGAGCAGAATTAGCCTGCAATACTGCATTCTAACCATTCTAACCACTCTGCCACCATGGATGTTGGAAGGTATTGCAGAAACAAGGCAAGTGCTTGTAAGGAATGAAACTATTATTATCTATGTCACTGTGGCATGAATGCTGAACAACTTTTTGTTTTAAAATCATACTAGATTGTTCAGAAAAGTGGTGTTTAAATAACTGCAATAAAAAGAACAATAACTACAATTCAGACTATAAATCCCATTATCCCTACCTGGTGTTTTCAGTGACCTGCCAGCTGTGGATAATGAGTATTGTAGTCCAGGAAATATGGCAGGCACCACCTGAAAGAAGAGCTGAAGGAAAATCAAAGACTTATTACCACAGTCCATAAATTCACATTTGAATTTAAATAAAACAGTGCATGGCTTAGTATGTTTAAAATTGGAAATGTCCCTCCCAAATAATATTTTCCAAGACTTGTCTTAAATTAGCTATTTCCAGGCAAATATGGAAATCAAACTATCTTGCCCTTAATACTGTATCTTATTCTCATAGTATTGAAGTAGCAGTTGGGAATACAGGGAGACCTTGACTTATGACCAGAATTTGGACCAGAATTTCTGTTGTTAAGCAAGGCAGTTGTTAAAAGAGTCGTGCCTGATTTTATCATCTTTTTTTGACATGTTTGTTAAGCAAATTATTGCAGTTGCTACATGAATCTGGCTTTCCCAATTGACTCTTCTTATTAAGTCAGCTGGGAAGGTCGCACAAATGGTGATCACATGATCTTGGAATACTGCAGCCATCATAAATTTCTGTGCCTGAATTTTGAACACATGACCCTGGGGACACTGTAAGGCTTGTAAATGCAAGAATCTGTTTAAGTCACTTATTTCTGTTAACTTCAAACAGTCACTAAACAAATGGTTGTAAATTGAGGACTACCTGTATTACTGCCCCACCACTGGCAGCACACAGATATATCAAGTTCGCCAGTAGCATCCTAAAGCTCATGAATACAGTGGAGGGGGAAAAAACCAACTGCAAAACTGTCGTGTAGTTCATCAGCACTGCTGCTGTTTTGTAAAGAGCCCATTACACTCCTGGTGGTATTGTTAATACTTGTGAAATACAGGTTACTCTCTTCTGGTTTGTGGATTATGTTCCCATAGTGCTTATGATGGAATAGGCTTCAATTTTATAATTGTATGACCATCTATTTGTGGATTTTTTTCCATGTCAATTTTGTATTGCAAATTATGGTTTTTGTTTGTTTGAAAAACCGAATCAGTTGATTGCATAGTTCCAATGTGGCTTACATTTAATTGCATCAAATGATAATGCAGTAGATGAAACATCTAATTACCAGACAAAAACAGTATCAAACAGCAGCATTCTGAGATGAAATATTGCACAATATTTTGTTTTCTTGGGCTTGTCTCATAATGTGAGCTTGCCTTCTCAGGACTTTAATTTTCTTTTCAAGAATGCTTTATATGCACAATAATCTGGCTGTAACTATGAGGAGGAGGAGGAGGAGGAGGAGGAGGAGGAGGAGGAGGAGGAAGAGGAGAAGAAGAAAGTAAGCATAGTTTTTTTTAGTTACAAATATTACATATGTATTTACTTCGGGCAATGTTTCAGAGTTCACTTCTAAAAGATTGCTTATTACAAACATCAGCCTATGTCATAATTCCAAATATTAAATAAACAGGCCAGTTCACTTTAGTAGAATGCAAAGGAACTCTCCTACATCTGATTTATACATGCTTCCTTTCTTCAGTTTTCTGTGAAACTTTAATGAAATGAAGAAGGGCAGGTCTAGAGATGCCTAGTTTGTCAAAGTTTCATAGAATCTCTTATATGCCTCTTATATTTTATACAGTAACCCTCCTGTAAGTAAATTACTTGAGCTTAAGAGCACTTGCTATCTGTACTTTTCCTGCATTTTTTTCACAAGTATATGTACAATCACATAAAAACAAATGCACACAAAGGAAACTCAGCAAAACAGTAGTATCCATGACGAAGAGTGGTGTCTACAAAGACTCTAAGTACAACATCACAATCCAAATTATGGCCTTTTCATACCTGCAGATATCCAGGCAATGAATGGGATGTATTCCAAAGGTGTGAAATGCACGTGCTAGCTAAGCCAAAGAGGGTAAATTAGCTCATTGGAAAGTTTTACTTTAACCACAAATATTTACAGAAAGAAAAATGGCTGATTAGCATGTTGCCACTGTTGGAAGAAATATCCTTCTGGGTTCAGTTCCAAGTGGGGAAAAAGAGACTGGAATCATGCAAGTTGCTTGGAAAGAAGGTTTATTGATGAACAGGATTACATGCCTTGGAGTTCTTGGGTGAAAAAAAAAAAAAGGAAGGAGATGCTAAGAGTCCCTGGGTTTTATGGCCTCTCTAATTTTGAACTTCCTGGGGTACAGGAAGTGTATCCTGATTGGTTGCTGTCAGAGGTCAAAGCTAGCTTTGTAGATTGTCTGTGTGCTAAATTTGGTTGAAAGTACAATGAAGGGCAATTCAATGGCTCTGCCTGAAGGAAGTAGATCTTTGTTCTGTAGAATAGACTGGCCCAGGCCTTAATGGCCCATTAACAAGGATGGGAGAGCTGAGTTTCTGCCTCTCTGAGTTTCTACTTCTCTTTTAGGAGAAATATTCTGCCCTTTCAATATTTCCTAAGATATTTCATTTTTCTAGGAGCGGGTTGGTTTTAACTTCCAACACCACCATCTCTTTAACAATGGGCTAGCATGTACCTACAGTAATTATGTTGGAGCAAGGAAAGAGGAATTGTGATTCACCAATAAGGAATAGGAAGCTGGGGAAAGGATGGGACAGTCTTTCTGAAACATAAACAACAGACTTTGGATTTCAAGGCCACAAATAATATAATTAAAGCAGCCTGATGTGCTCCAGATTTGTTAAAGTTGTATCTTTAGTGATTTTTGCAAGGGACAATGGGTGTTATTGTTTAGTACATTAAAAGAGAACCAGATTGGGGAAGCTGAACATAAACGATTTAATTTTTGAGGTTGCTTATAATAACTTGGAAATTTGAAGAGGTCACAGCTTCCCCCTTTACCAATGTGTGTCAGTCTTGTTTGAAGTGGACTGAGAATTCCAATTTCCATTGCTGCTTGTTTTAAAAGATGTGTATATCCAAGCATAACAGAGAAAGAGGACTTTGTGAATGGGAAGGTACACATTATTATTATTCTATTATTAGTATTGAACACTGTAATTCTTCATATATTCTTTTGTTTTAATACAATGATATTTGTATAGTATTAATGATTAACATCCTATTTTTAGAAATAATTTAGAACAAGGCTGTCAAATTCACATACCATGGGCTGAATGTGTCACATGCTTGGTCACGGCCATGCCTGGTTTAGCAAAAGGCTGAAAAGTCACGATACGTCACGTGACATCATCGTGATGATGTGAGTTTGACACCCCTGACTTAGACTATTAAAAACATAGAAAAGAAAACTATTCTGTCAGTGTTCATTACAATTTAAAGTATCAATGTAACAAGCATAAAATGATTTGACTTTTTCAAATTTTTCATATAAAATTAAGCCAGCAGTTTGACCCTGACCAGCTCAAGGTTGACTTAACCTTCCATCCACCTACCTGCCTGCCTATCTACCTGCCTATCTGCCTGACCTACATACCTACCTACCTGTCTGCCTACTTGGTTGGTTTAGACATTGCCCAACTCCAGACTGAATCTGGGCAGCTCACAATATAAGAACAAGATAAAAAAATGTGTGGTCTACACAGCAGACACAGTCAGTGAGAAAATGAATCTGTCCTACAACACATTCAAAAACCGTTCCAACTTGCCCTAGCCTGGAAGAAGGGCTAGGTCTTTTAACCTCCCAAAACATTATTATGAAGGGATTCACCTTGATCTCTGGATGGCGTGGTCCCTCATTCCAGAAGGCAAATGTGCAACATAGAAGGCATACTTCTTAGTTTCCAATATATGAAATTCCGTTTAATTGACGAAAAAGCACTCTTTGTTTGAACTGACCAGACAGAAAACATAGAAAACAGGCAGTTCCTGACATAACCAAGCTCTATGCCATCTGAGGTTTTATAGTCATAACTAGTACCTTGAACCANCCAAAACACCGAGGATCTCTGTGGAATCTCCTGCCTGGGCTCGCCAAATTGTGAGATTGCTTTCGATGAGAGACTGACACGACACGGATCTGAGTTTTCTCTATTTTCTTTATTGCGATTCTACAGAAGCGGGTTTACATCCGAGGCAGCAGGATGGAACCCTGAACATACTTTCCACAACATATTTATACCCTTTTTCCCCCCTGCCCCCTTTGCCCCATCGTACGAGGGCTTGATTCACAGGCGTCATCAGATTTCACACTTCCAGAGATGTTTATTGCCCATCAACATTCTTAGGCCACCAAACGTTTGTCAATGGCTTGTTTATCTCTTCTGGAGAAGTACTGATGCCGTCTTTGAAGTACTGGCGCTGCTTTTGAAACACACATATGCAAAACAGTTCGTATTGTTCTAAACCTTATCTTCCGGAAGGTTACAAGATACATGACACGTACTTTGGTAAACAATTTTGAAGTGTAAGCAGATTTACAGAAGCAGAAAGAAATAGCGTTACATTATTTTACTTATCACACCTGGAAACAAGATGTTGAGCAGTATGGCTCACAAAGCAGGGATTCACATGAGCACACCAATGCATGCCCACATTGCCTGTACCACTGCACTCCACTCCAGTGGAATCTTCTGAATGGTCTTCAAGGCCAGCTCCATGAAAACTACATTGCAGTAGTCCAGCTATGAGGTGACTAGGGCATGAGCTTTTTCTTTTAATGGCTTCCTGATCCAGGAAATGATGTGACTGTTGTACCGGATGAAGTTGTGCAAAGGTTTTCCTGGCCATAGCTGCCACCTGTAATTGAGGGGAGTTGTGAGTCCAGCGAAACCCCCAGATTGTATTGCACATTTGAATGGGAAAATGCAAGCTTTTCAGGACAGGGAAAACTGGTCTCCACTCCGCTATTTTGCCAGCTTTACTGGCAGTGATTTTGAAAGATATCTGAATCATAAGCAAGCACCATTTGTCTAAGACCAACCACTTGGTTCTAAAAAATATGGATGTTTGTAGATTGGCATCCTCTGTTTAAACCTTGGCATTATGATGGAAAAACTATTAACTATAGGTGGTACTTTAACTGTGATGTATTTGGTTAAGCAGCATTTAAGGTGGCCCGATGTTTATCTGTACCTAAATAAATAGTTAGCTGATGGTCATGGAAAAATATTACTGCAGGAGTGGTACTAAAATGGAACTAATTCTTCACTGCTCCACTTTTGTGTTTCGTATTTAGAAGCATACCAAAGAGAGGAGGCAAAGGATTAGCCTTTCTCTATCATGTACAGAGTAGATTGATCCTGATCCAGCTGTTATACAGTTTTTATTTTGCTTTTTTTCAGTTGCATACTAAATAAATAAAAAAGAAAGGAATAACTGGTGATCAACCTAGTAAATACAGCTAGCATTCAATTTGCTGTTGTACTGACTAAAAAAGATAGGGGGTTTGTGATCTATAGAAGAATGCATGGATAGATGGACAGATGAAATGACAGATAGTCAATCATCTGGATATATTTTCCATTAAGGATAAATCTGCTTTTTATTTTCTTTAGCCCAGATAGAAATGGGTTGCTCATGGTAGGCGAGCAACTCACTTAATAAAACCTTAGGTAAGAATGAAAAAGATATTTGAATGTGCTGCATGCCATGTTTAATGTGTTGCATGAACTCAGTCAATACCTCGATTTTTACAAAATAGGATTGTCCTGAAAAATCATAGGGTTTTGATTGAATAAAAAGTAGCTTGTTAACCATTAATGATCATACTGATGAGCTCAAAGCCCTAGCTTTGAAAGTAGTTAACCATTGTTGGAAAAGGAAGGCTGGAATATGGGGAATCTGATCTGTCAGGATTTTACACAAATACTTGAATGTGCAGGCTAGTGGTTTGCTCAAATCAATTTTGCTTACAATTGGCAAAAATGGTTTGTAAGAAAGATCTATATTAGTCTCTGTAGAGATTTTAATGATTTAGTTAGATGAGTATGTACATCTGTAACTCTGTATATATTTCATGTGTATGTTATTCCTTCCCTTGGAAACTTTCTTTCAGCAAAGATGACCTGTACATTAAAAACAAGATAACCTATGGTTAACCTTGCATCTAATAAACATTAATTTCCTGTTTAACAAACAATTTGTGGGACTGTTAAAACAGATATTTATCTTGATGCACATCCCCTTGGCAGACTTATTTTTTCATTTGCTGCAAAATATCCAGCCGGCATAGATATTGGCAATAAAACCGGCAGACTTCAGTACAAGAGTTCAAAAGTGTGGCAAATAAACAAGGTATTGCAATTCCAGATCTAAGCAGGAAGCTCTTATAATCAAAGCCCAAAGACAAAGCCAGCTCATGAGGTTACTTTGAAAGCAAAATCCTAGGTAGGATTTTGACACAATAAAAGCAAGAGTAAGCTAAACAAATCTGATACTTAACCAAAATAGAGTCAGAATGCAGTCAGAACTGGGGGGGCGGGGGGGGATGACACCTATTCTATACTGTAACAGTTGCTATGTTATGAGATTGAAAAAAATATTTTTGCATCAAAACAAAATTATAAATGTATTCAATGAATTTGCAATTCTTTATTTGTCTCTTTTCAAAACATGGTTGAAAAGTAACAGCCAAATTCAACAATTTGTACTACTGTGTAAATGCTGGCTAGAATCAAGGGACTAAGTATTTTAGCATTGACACCAGGGATTATTTCCAGGCCTTTAATTTCATTGATCCCTGACAAAAGAGTACCTTTAATTTAGGTCTAAAAGATTGCCTCTAGATTTACTGTCAATACTTTTTCTTCAAAATGCTCTGCTAGAATTCTTTTGTTACTCTAATATTTTCAAACTTTTTTACTCTTCAAAACCATCATTTGCACAGCTAAAGAATCCATCATGGAAAAAGCAGAATGCAAGAATAATCTCTTTGCAGCTTCATTTTTCTAGTGCTGTCAGCTCCAAATGTGTTGATGGAATTGGACAGGAAGTTTGGAAGTTAAAACACTAACATTTCAAGAGAGACCTCAATTGGGGGAAGGCAGGGGTGGGATTCAAAACTTTTAACAACTGGTTCTGTGGGTGTGGCTTAGGTGGTGGACATGGCTTGGTGGTCATGTATTGGCTGGGTGTGGCCAACTCAATATCACATTGAGGCACACATCTCCTTACCTGGCCTCTCATGACCATGGGGATGCTGCAACAGTCATAAGTGTGAAAAATGGTCATAAGTCACTTTTTTCAGTGCCATTGTAACTTTGAATGGTCACTCCACACAATCAAAGTACCAGCAAAGGAGGGGAAAAAACTCCACAGAAGTTCCAGAGACAGGAAGTCTAGTCCTGCCAAGAATGTAATAAGGGTTAATGGAGGGGCAGTTTCTGTAAGCAACACCAGAATGTTTCCTTCCTGCCTTCCTTACAGGATTAGGCCAGTAATTTCTTCTAACAACCGGTTCTCTGAACTGCTTAGAACTGCTTAGAACTGGTTCTAGCGAATAGGTGCGAACTGGTAGAATCCCACCCCTGGGGAAAGGCCAAAGTAGACCTCTGAACTACCTGGAACAAAATATTGAGATGAGAGGAATGTGAGTAGTATTGTCTTTAACATGGCCTGGACAATTGCTTTAACATGGCCTGGACAATTGAAATATGGCCTTCCTGTAGTTGTACTTTGGGGGACTGAGATAGGTGGTGACTGATGCAAAATGTAGCGACTAGATTGCTCAATATAGTCTTCAAGGGAAGATTATTTCGGCGTTGGTATTAGGCATGGGGCCATTTTCAAAGTATAATTTTTGCAGGATCCAATCTGGGCCGGAATGTGGTAGCGAGAGAGAGGTTCCCTGAGGATGGGATCAAACACAAGTCCAAAATCTTGGAAGATTAAGGTCCCGGTGACTGACCCAAATTGGATTATGCGACATTGTCCTGAGACACGTATATTTGCCTTCATTTGTATAACTTTTGGTTAAACAGCTTGGCACTGGTTTATTGGAAAAATTGCTTTCTTCCACTGTAAGCCTGTCTGATCCTTATAGTCTCCAGAAAATGCCTTGTGGGCTGCTCTGATCTGCTTTTGAGTGAAATCTCTCGACTGAGCTTAAACAGCTTTGAGGAGCAAGTATTTGCACACGAATTAAAAATAGTTTTGCATTCGAGTATATCCTGCCATTCTGAAGCACACTTTATGGCTCGTTAGGCTGTACCATTCCAGCTATTGTGGTTTATTCAAACTATACAATAAATTATGTTTAAACAATGATTTACCATGTGTGAACTCAGTCTGTAGCTTATTTGTTTTTAAACAAAATACACTGCTTCTATGAAAATAGAATCCCATTTTCTTTTTCAGACCTTCTTTCACAGAGTTTATAGATGGAAGATAAATAAAATGTCTATAGTCTGTGAATTTTCGCCATTGCAAATGTTACATAATCCTTGATCTAGTACTTCCCCAATGACAAACATCACATGAGCCATAATGACTTGTAAAACATTTCTGAAACAGAAGTTACAATACAATGATTATCTGTAAGGCAATGTTTAGATATCATAATGAAGGGTTGTTTTTCACCATGGGAGACATTTCTGCCTCAGTCAAGTCAAGATTAATTTATAGAAACCAGAAATATTGCTCATCTTTGTTTGCTGAGTATTGTCTGATTTTGTTTTCTTTTTCCAGCATTTTCTGCTATAAAGGTAACTGAGTTATAGTATATTTTATATGAAACTCTGAGGTTGTTGTTTTTTTTTTTGTCATGACCATTGCTTTCTGTTACATTCCTTTTCATTTGATTGTGCTGGTTTTTTGTTTTGTTTTAAGCATTCAGATTTCCAAAATCGTATAAGTTTTTTAAGGAGAGATTGGACAGCTGCCCGTCATGGTTTAAATGGTTTTTCAGAATATTGCTGAGGGTTGGACCAGATGATACTTGTAGTCCTTTCCAACTCTGCAATTTGTTTTTCTACACGTAACTACTGAATTACTGCATGTAGTGTTCATGAAAGGATTCTTGTGCATGCTAGAAAGATACCTTTATATGTTGTAATATGGAAAATTTAAATAAATGAGTGAGGTTAACCCAATAGTATGCACGCAGCACTTCAGATTCAGAGGCAAAATAACATGCTCTGAAACGTGCTAAGGCATGCTCATGTAACTTTCGACAAGTCTTTGAACCTTTCCTGGAACTATGCTGTTGTTGCTGCTGTGGAACACAATCATGTGTGCCCAGTTTAAGGAGTTGCAGAAATTGTGTACATATTAGATTCCTCACTCTAGGGAGTATGCTTCTGTTTCCCAACTTAGATAGTTTAACACACCTGCTAGGCTGATTGCTCTCAGTCACAGACACCTAGGTAAGCATCATTATAGCAAACAGGAATGAAGCAACATTGAATGGTTAATTGGCCTGCATCAGCATGGTTTTTAATGCTAATAGTCTTCCCATCCTTTCTTATCTTTCAACAGTCTCTTCATTCTGTGCTTCACTGGCTTTGAAATAGATTGGTTAGTGGTTGACACAACTGATATCTCTGCCTTGAAAACCTTAAGATATTGGGTTATGTCTTATACTACACAATTCCCTTATATATTCCAGAGCGATATTTGCCTTCATATCAGAAATACTGCATCAACAGACGCCTTCAGCTTCTTCTTTTCCTTCCGAATCAACCTCCTAGAAATAAAGACCCAAGTAAACTAGCATAGTACAGCTTCCTGGAAAGATTAGATTAGATTAGATTAGATTAGATTAGATTAGATTAGATTAGATTAGATTAGATTAGATTAGATTAGATTAGATTATCAGAGTTGAAAGGGACCTTGTAGGTTATCTAGTGAAGTCCAACCCCTCCCTCCCAAACAAGGAACTCTATACCATTTCTGACAAATGGCAGTCCAATCTCTTCTTGAAAGCCTCCGGTGATGAAACTCCCACAACTTCCAAAGGCAAGTTGTTCCATTGGTGGATTGTTCTCACTGTCAGAAAATTTCTCCTTATTTCTAGGTTGAATCTCTGCTTGATCAATTTCCATCCATTATTCCTTCTCTGGCCTTTGGGTGCCTTGGAAAATAGCTTGACCCTTTCCTCTCTGTGTCAGTCCCAAAAATATTAGAACACTGTTATTGTCGTGTCCGCAAACAGACGCCAGGAGTCGGTGACTTCGTTTCAAGCTCTTTATTTAAACATCGTGAACCGAACCAGCGA
>BHEV01072777.1:0-12717 GCA_004319985.1 Emydocephalus ijimae | reverse complement strand
AGATAAAGTAAATATTGATATTATAATTTGGAATCATTATGTTCTATTGGTTTTCTTCTTTAATTATTACTATTTTTTTTCCGAAAAGAATTTATAAGCTGTTATGTCTTGATTGTTTGTGCACTGTTTTTGTAAAATTAATAAAATTTGTTTGAAAAAAAAAGAAAATTAAAGTGACAAGTTTTACGCCAACAATTATACACATGACTGTATGGCTTGGAAACTGGAAAATTTATAGTACATATTTGTCACTAAAAAAGAGCTTAAAGAAACTTTCAAGCCATCGTATTAATTCATCATGCAAGCAAGGTATTACTAAAAGATGTTCCAAGGAAGAACAGAGCCATACATGGAGAGAAAAATGCCAGATCAGTAGATAGAATCTCTAATATAAGAAATAAAATTGGCTTAGCAATGAATTTTATTGACTATAGCAAGAGCTTTGTATAAAGCATGTCAGAAGGGACACGGGTAGATAATAAATAATAAAACTGTAAAGCAATTTAGATTTGAGTGATAAAATCAGGGACAGATTCAATTTTTTAACAACCAATTTTGTGGCCGTGGCTTAGTTGGTGGGTATGGCTTGGTGGTCATGTGACTGGGAAGACATGGCTTGGTGGTCGTGTTACTGGCTGGGCGTGGCCAACTCAACATCACTCACATCAAGGCAAGCATCTCCTCCCAGGGCCTCTCGTGACTATGGGAATGCTGCAACAGTTTTAAGTGTGAAAAGTGGTCATAAGTCACTTTTTTCAATGGTCACTCCACACAAGCAAAGTACCAGCAAAGGAGAGGAAAAAAACTCCAGAGAAGTTCCTGAGACAGGAAGTCTAGTCCTGCCAAGAATGTAATAAGGGTTAACGGAGAGGCAGTTTCTGCAAGCAACACCAGAATGTTTCCTTCCTGCCTTTCTTACAGGATTTGGCCAGTAATTTCTTCTAACAACCGATTCTCCGAACTGCTTAGAATGTTAACAACCGGTTCTAGCGAATAGGTGCGAATTGGTAGAATCCCACCCCTGGATAAAATGTAATTTAGAGCCTATCTGGATTGTGTGATTCCCAGAAGTTGCTCTAGTCTTCTTGGCAAGGTTTTTCAGAACCTTGCCTCCTTCCTAGGGCTGAGAGAGACTGACTGGCCCAAGGTCACGCAGCTGGCTTTGTACCTAAGGTGGGACTAGAACTCATAATCCTAGCATTTCTAGCCTGATGCTTCAATCACTATACCACATGGCTTAATTAAGATAGAATAATTTAAATTAAACATATTACACAGCTGCTTCAGTAAACAGCTGTGTGAGCCCAGCAACAGATACAGATAATATGTTCCCAATAGGTGATAGATGCATTTTCCAAATCACATTTTGACTTTCAATTCCAGATCACTGCCCAGTCCTTGTAGGTTTGTTAGCCTCAAGTACAGACAAAAGATGGACAGGGATACAGATTGTCTCCCATATCACAGACATCAAATACATTAGAGAATAAATGGAATGGCAGGATTCTCAACAATGACAGAATTGGAAATAAAAATAGTAGTCCAAATACTAACAAGGTGAGTTGTGTAAACATGTCTCCCATTATGGCAATAAAAATGGATCGTGAGAAACATGAATGAATATTAAAATATGAACTAGGTAAAGACGTCAGCTAGAATGCGAAGTGTTTTACCACTGATGGCGAAGAAGTGAAAGTGGTAAATTGTTCTCATTTAAGCTCAAGAGCAGTTAAAGATAGGCAGTGTCCCCAAGAAGTAAAGAGGAAATTATTCCTAAGGAGGAAGGCAATGACAAATATAGGTAAGATCATGAAAAATAAAGGTATTTCTATGGCAACAATGTTCAAAGTAGTACATGCAATGGATTTTCAGTGGCAACATATAGCTGTGAAAAGCAAATATTTAGAGAGAGCCAGAGAAAGAAGATCACCACTTCTGGATTGTGGATCTGGAAAGAGTGATGAATAATACCATGAAATATAAGAAAAGCCAACCAATCAATCAGGAGTGAAATTCAATATTTTTCTCCACCAACCCTGTGGCTGTGGCTTGGTGTTATAGTAATAGCAACCAGGGGCGATTTTTTTTACCAATTCAAATCATCCCTACCACCTCTCCTGAGCCCAGCTGAGGTGGTTGAATTTCACCCCTGCATTCAGTCATGGATCAAATGAAGACTCCCTGCTCCTTTGATTCAATTATAGGTTAGCAGAAACTCAGTCTTTGGAGGAGCAGGGCGAGTCTCCTGGAATTTACTGCATTTTGCTACCCACATTTCCATTTGTCTATCTAAACCAGGCCACCATGCGTAACTCCTGGCCAATGCCTTCATCCGCACGATGCCTAGATGTCCCTTGTGGAGCATTTTCAATACCCTATATTGTAACTTCTCCGGGACTATGACTCTGTCTCCCCATATTATGCAACCCTTCTGGGAGAACAGTTCTGTTGACGATTTTTAAATGGCTTGAACGTGTCATCAGTTTTGCTAGTGCTTTAGCCATTTTGAAAATGGCGGGGCCGCAATAAATCAGGAATACCGCTCGTTTCTTGCCAGACGTAGCATCTTTTAAATTGTTGGTCTCCAGGAACACCTGGAAGTGGTCTATATACGAGTCCCAGTCTTTGGTTGCTGGGTCGAATGGAGCGGGTGGTATGGCGCCGCTAGTCATCTTGCCGTCTGTTGCGTGCGCTCTTTCGCCACATACTCTGTCTTTGTCTGATATGTTCTAGTCAGCTCTATCGTCTCCGTATCCCACCTTCATCGCCAGTGTTAAGTCTTGGGTATGGGCGCAAGAACGGAGACGAGACATCAGACTGTGACTTCAACTCTTTATTTAACAAGAAAGAATGGAACACCAGAACTGGGCAGCAGTAGCTCTTTTATAGAGCTTGCCACCGTTAAACAACCAATGAACTGAGTCTATCGCTTTCACAAGCGTCCAATCCGGGGTTTCCATTAACAGCCAATCAGACTGGCCAAACCTGACCAATCATGATTCGCTATTCACGGGCCAATGAGAATTGCAGGATTACAAGCCTGTTGTAAGACGAAGCTGTTTAGGGTTGTAACGCTGCGATGGTTTAATCCATAACACAGACCTTGCACTTACCTGCATTTAAAATGGGCCATGTGGAGACTCCTGAAAGGGGCGGGGTGGGAGGGGCGGGTCAGTTCAACTGTCGGTTTGGCAAACCAGATGTAAATTTAACATCTGGTTCATCCTGTTCACCTCACCCAAATAAAGTAAACTACAACCTTGTGACACCAGTCCATAAGCATGCTGATGAGTTGATGCACACACTGGCTTTTCGATATCATCTAACATGCCTATACTCAAAGAATAATGTTGGGCAATAATAACAGTAGATGTGCACTTTAGGAGGGCTCTTGATTTCATGGGTTAGGCCTCAGATTACAGGTAGTCCTCGACTCATGACCACAAGTGAACCCAAATTTTTTGTTTCATATTGATGTTGTTCACTGAAGTTCTTAAGTTAGTAACTGGTTGTTAAGTGAGCCTAGTTTCCCCATTGACTTTGCTTGCCAGAAAGTCATACAAAATGGTTACATGATCTGGGACACTACACCCATCATACATGTGGATCACTTGCCCAGCATCTGAATTTTGATCATGTGACCATGGGAATGCTGCAGTGGTGTGAAATATAGTCATAAGTCACTTTTTTCAGTGCCGTTGTAACTTTGAAAGATCACCTAGTGAACCATCATAAGTGGAGGACTATCTGTATACCTTTCTACATGGAACCATAAACCATGGTTTACAAACCACGGTTGGATTTGCACATTACACAAAGCCAGAACCAAACAACCTCATGTGTGAAACCAGCAGCTGATTAGCAGTAGCTGTTTAGATTTTCAGATTTTCTAACCCAAGATGAGTTTGGGATTTTTGTATGCAAATCATTTGCCCTCCTCCTGAGCTAGAAGTTCTGAATCACGATCATGATTAATAAACGTGGCTGAATTTCTTTACAAATGTGCTGGGTTCCATTTTAAAGCAGTCTAATATGCAGCATCCTTGCATCTGGTAGCAATACATTCTGTAAATTAATTAAGTCCTTCTTTTATATCACATTATGCTCTATCAATTTAAATTCCTTCTGGGATGAACAGAGGAATCTTACCCACTACTGCGTATCATATTTAGCAGATTTTTTTTTCTTGGTGATGGTTTATATGTATCTAATAGCTATTACCAGCCTGCAAATTCACTGAGTAGTGCATTCTCGCATGATTGCATGCTAACACCAGTGAATTTCTGCTTTGTTATGCAACCATGAAGGGCATAAAATATTTGCAGTTTATAAAAAGCAGCAACTGTGTACACTAAGAGCTGTGTAACTTACACTATTTCCTGAGCTGCAGGGAACATGGAACAAGCAAAGAGGATTTCTATGCAAGTAGCTTTGGAACAGGGAGAGAGGCTTACTCTCTGCCTCCAAACAGCACATATAAAGTGTCTTGATTCAGCGTAATTCAACTCACAAGGAAGTAAGTACAGGATTGGATCCAACCCAGCCCAAAACACAATATACGCTGCAAAAGAGCAGCCTTTCCCCAAAGACAGGCTCAAGGACAGCCTACTTATTTGGAATAGTTCTTGTCATGCCCCTGGTGGAGTCTGACTCTGAGGAAGAGGAGGAACAGCCAACAGGGAGTTTGGCTCCAGAGGTGGTGGAGGAGGCTGGCTGAGCTATCAGAGGAGGACCCAGGCCCATCCCCTATCCATCCTAGGGCATGCAGGGAGGAGAGAATCAGGGTAAAATGGGGTCTACTCAGGAGGAGAGGGCCATGATCCTCTTCATGGGTTGCAGGTGTGAGATTTGCATAACAGTTTGGACCTGTGTGCTAACAGACGCTGGAGACAAATTAGTGTTTTAATCCGAAAGAAGGTTTATCTTGGTTGGCGTTCTTCCAAGGGACTGTCCCTGGTTATCTTCCTGAAGTTGCCAATTATCTTTCCTGGTTTGTCATGGAACTTTATTCAATGCAGTTTGTTTTTGGTTTTTGCTTCATTATCGGCTCTTTGAATTTGAACAGTGTTTCTTTCCTTTGAAATGTTATTTTGAAAATAGTTTACTCCTCCACTGTGAACAATTAAACAGTGAAGCCAAGTTGAAGGCATTAAAGGACTTTTAGTTACATTTTGGGTTTTGTTATATTACTGATAGACTCTGGGTCATCACAGTTCTCTTCCTTGGTAATGCAAGAAATCACCGCAACAACTTACTGTATCATATAACCATTTGCCACCTTTTCTAATAGCAGGCACTGATTTCTTGGTCAATGTTTGGGGATAAAGTTTCAGTTTCAAAACTGCAGTGTTGCTAAGGCAATACCCAAAGTATTTATGGGAGAAGAGGCCTATGCCTACCCAAATGCATTCTGATCCTGCTCAGGTACATCCTGCCTAGTTCAATGACCTCCTTCAGCCGGCTGCATAAAGGAATGCTTTAATTGAACTGTCTTCCTTTAGACCAGGGGTGTCAAACTCAAGGTCCACAGGCTGCATTCGGCCCATAGGGTCATTAGATCTGGCCCATGGGCCCACCCTGGAAACAGCGTATTGACCTACAGTGCCTCTGCCAGCAAAAACAAAGCCTCATGAGCTGTTTTTATTGGCGGAGTGCTCGCAAAACAAACTACTAGCAAAAGTGTCACATGAGTGTTGTTGAGCTGGCCACGCCCACCTCACCCCCCTGAGGTCAAACACAACCCTGATGAGACCCTCAGTAAAATTGAGTTTGACCCTTCTGCTGTAGACAAACAGGCATTTGTTTTGCCTTTCCTTCAAATGTGCATCTTCCTTTCCGTTCACAAATGCACATCGCGCCGACATCCTTGAGGGATGATCCAGATGGCTAGGGCTACTGCACCCTTGTCAAATGCTGTGAGATAATCAGGCTATATTAATGTAGAGGGTAATTGAGTTCCCCGTGTTTGGAGCAAGTTCTTTGCGCAAACACATTATTCAATGTGGTGTCATCAATAATGGAAATGGAGACAGTGGATGAAAGCCGCCAAATTAGCCAAGTGCCATTTAGGACATTCAGTTTACTTTTTATAGCTTTCCTCCAGGACAGCTTATCTTATTTTCGTTAATCAGCAGCAGAATAATTCACTCATTTCACCCATTAAGCTTTTCTCTGCGTGAAATAAAGGTGACAATTGGACATTCTTTGGTAAGGTCATCCTGACAGCGTTCTCAGTCTATTCATTGGAATGTATGCCAGGACTCAATTCAATAGGCTTAGTTTTTTTTTTTTTAAAAAAGAACAACAACAGTGGGATAGTGGTAAATTCAGAAGGGCTGAAATCCCCACAGCCACATGTCTCTTGTTTTGAATATATTTTTATTAAGAGTTGTTTTTTTTTAGTGTAAAATACAAATAGAAATAAAGACAATAGAAAAGGGGGAAAATAAAGGGGATAGAGAAAGTAGAGTGACCTGGGAAGAAATAAAAATGGAAACAAAAAACATTATTTTTGACTTTTTTTGGATGCAGTAAGAAACATTATGAAGCTATAATATCAAGTTTGTATTTACAGCAAATAGTAAGCACTAGTCATTTCTATAGCAACAACCCACTTAATTATCAAAACCTAAAGTCAAAATTTCATTTTCTTTTTTGCAGAAAATCCAGAAGTGGTTTCCAAGTAACCACAAAACTATTTACATTCTTGTCCTTAATTGGTACAGTCAACTTTGCTATCTCTGCCAGTCCACACCTCAAGGAGGTTCAAAGTGGACATGAAAGGTTTGGACTTTGGAGAATCAACTTCAAGCCCATCTTTAACCACGGAAATTCAGTGGTGACTTTGAGCCTTTTGTTTTGTCTCAGTCTGTCCTACTTAACATTGCTCATCCTTAACTCTTTCTATTGATAGCATCAAGTTTGACTTTTCATCCCAGGGTTGGTTACATTTCCATAACATTTGGATCTTTGGATTGCTCCTGGTCCACATTTACTTTGGTTTTGATTTGGCTTTGGACTTCTACAGGTAAGAGTTTGCTTTCCAGTTCAAGGCTGCTTGTGTATCCATGCACGAGCACATGCCAGTGCTCTGCCTCCTGAAACATGTATGCTTGCAAGTAAACTGCTCATAAGCCAACTCCATGCTCAGCCTTGTGAGAAAAAATTCAGAACCTTCAAGTACCCACGCGGATATTGTACATCAATAGTGGGCTGGGCTGCATACCACCAATGATGCCATCTGTGGTGATCCCTGAAATTTTTCCCTCTGGGCTGTGGAGGCTGCAGATATTTCCCTTCCATTGCATTTCCAATTGTCAATCAGTTGTCTATGTGTACTGTGTGGTTGTCTGAGGTAGTGAGCCTTCACATAGAATGAAAGGGTTCTAAGTGAGGAGTTTTGCATAATCATGTGAAAAACTTCATTCTATCTTACCATTGCAGACCATCCTTCTATACATGCAAATACTGACTCTTTGGTGATGTTAATATCGTGATTCAAAGAAGAGAAGGGGTTGTTTATCATCTACACATGTGGAGATCTCCATGCAAATCTATAACTTCAATTGGGCTACTGCTGTGTTGAAATGCATCTTCCAAGTTTCTAAATGTTTTCTTCCCCTCTGAAAGAGATTATGGTCTTCTAATACATTATCAAGTTGCTTTTAAATTTTAATTTAAACCTCGGAGTTCCAGTTTGCAGGGCTTCGGCGGCAGGCAGGAATCTGCGATCGTGCGCGATTTCTGCCTGGGCTCGCCGCTGGAGCTCCCCCAGCCAGTTTGGCTTCGTAGAGGTGGTGAAGACGGGGGAGACCCCAGCAGGGTTCAGGAAAGCTGCATCTTTCTCCCCAGCTGGCTAAACTCCCTTTCCCAAAGGTGGTAAGAGTGGCGGTCAGAAATGGCTGCCTCAAAGAAGCACTCAGCCGGAAAAGAAAGTGCAAGAGGAAGTTAAGAAGTGAAAGTTTTGGCTGACTGGGATAAGAAGCAACAACTGAGGTACCCTGGAATTTAAATCTTATAAAAGATACATTGCTCCCAAAGAAGATTCAGAAGCAGCAAATGAAAGTGAAAAGGGAAAGTTTTTTTTCTCACTCTCCTTCCTTACATTGACAGCAGATGAATGAGAAATTGGAAAAATCCGCTTTGGCACCAACAGATAATGAAACTGGATTAAATACCAAGGGGACAATAAAGATTTCTGAACAGTTAAAAAACATTTTTTTTGCTGTAAGTGGGAAAGGAGAGGAAAAGAATAAGAGCAAGTTTTGGCTGGAGGAGGCTGCTTGGAATTTAAAAGAATCTAAAGTTAAATCGTAATAAGACTTCTAAAAGATACATTTTAACTGGAACTTTGTAACTAAATAGTAACCCCAGGAAGAGAAAGTGAAAAAAGAAGAAAGTGTTAAATGAAACAGCTTGTGTGTATTTGGATTGTTTGGTGACTTTGGGACTTCTGGAAATTATATTTGAATGATTAAAAACAATTGGATGGTTGTTTACATTTTTTTTATAATGGCATTACTTGTGGATGAACTGAAAATGGAATTTAAAAAATATAAAGAAGAGGAACAAGAAGGGAAGGGCTCTTTTGGCTCCATTTTTCATTTCTTAGAAATGGCAATCTGTACCTATGAGAAACTACAAGAAAAGACTGCGCAACAAGAAGATTGGGACAGAGAAGAAGCCATCTTTAATGAACAAGTAACTTTATCTGGGGAAGAAAGGGGAAAGGGGGGGAAAGAGAATGGAGAATTTAAGACTGAAAAAAACAACCAAAAAAGGGAAAAGTAAGGTGAAAAGTGGATATAATGTCAGAAAGCAACAGAAAAGGGGAACACAGAAGAGGGAAATGGAGGTGGAGAGACAAGGGGGTAAAAAGAGCAGAATGAAGAAGCAAAGGAGGAAGGATGGGAAGAAAAGCTACAAAGGTTTGAAACAAGATGTAAAGAAACAGGATTTATTTAGAGATAATGGGTAAAATATAACTGAAAATGAGATTCTGCAAAGGTACATAAGACTGTATTGTTATACTTGTATTAGAAATAATGTAAGAAAATTGGAACAATATATGGTTAAAAAATGGGATAAAATACTCAGTGTAATTCAGTGAAACTTTTTTGAACAAAATACATGAAATGAAATAAGTGAGAGAATTGAATTAGGAAGGAATGGGAACATTTTAATTACACAATGTTTTAAAATATAAGTGAAATGGGGGGGAAGTAACTACGCAAAATCTATAAGTGTTCCCATAGAGGCATGATACCTATTTGAAAACTAATGTGTAAAATGTTTAAGATTTAAATGAATATTAATTTTAATGATAGAGTTGAATTGGTACGGATTGTTGTTTTAATTATATTATACATTTATAATTTCTTCTTTTCTTAAAATATAGTGTGTAGCTTTAGAATGTACTAAGCAGAATCCGAATGAAAGTTATGTATTACATTAAGTGTTATAAATTTAGGGGAAAGATATAAAGGCGTCATACTCCAATCAGTGATTACAGGATAAATTTTGTTTTAATGAGAAAAGATAATAGACAGCTGAAACAGGACAGACAAAGAATATAAGTATAATGATTTAAATTGAGATGAAATAAATAAAATAGAATTAAGAGAGTGAAAAGAGGGGAGAAGCTATATAGAAAATGTAGAATGGTAATAAGATATGGAACGGTATATAAAAATGAGCATGAACTTGAATTTGTGTCTGTAAGAAGAGATGTAACCTGGGATCAAGCTGCTTTCCAAAAAGATGTTTTATGTTTTCATGTTTTATGTTTTGTTTGTTTATGTTTGTTTTTTTAAAAATCAATTAAGATTTTGAAAAATAAATAAATTTTAATTTAAACCTTCAAATTTAAATCTTTACATTTTGTTTTGGAGATAAGTATGAACTTTGTTATTCTAGGTTAGTTTTTTTGAATTTGTTGTTCAGTTGTTAAGTCATATCTGAGTCTTCATGACCCTATGAACCAAAGTATGCCAGGTCCCTTTATCTTCCACTGTTTCTCAGAGTTTGGCCAAATTCATGTTCATTGAGATGATGAGACTATCTAATTGTCTCACCCATCTCCTTTCTACTTTACTCCTCAAGATATGACCTGGGAAACTGCAGATTGCTGGAAAATTAAAAAAAAATTGGGCTCACTGTGAGGTCCTTGGTACTCTCTGAGATTCTTTTCTTACAGATGTTTCATTACCTTACTACATAACATCATCAGTGCATGAATAGCCTGCAAAATAACAGCCAAACTCAGAGAAGACTAAGGATTCCAGTTCACCATTGAGCTACATACACAGCTTACAAGTGTTCCTACATCTCACAATTGATATAAACGTAAGATCAACATACAGAGCCAATTTGGTGTAGTAGGTTAAGGCATAAATATCATAAGTTGCTCAAAGTTACCTTGTGGTAAGATGAGTGGCCAATGTTTTTTTTTTTTACAAACAAACAAACAAGAAACCAGAAGACTGTGAGTTCTAGTTCAATCTTGGGCATAAAGTTAGCCAGGTTACCCTGGGGCAGTCACTTTATTTCAGCCCTAGGAAAGAGGCAATGGCAAACTATTTCTGAAAAACCGAACCAAGACTGCAGGGACTTGACCAGGCAGTCTTTGAAACTTGGATATGATTAAACAGAAGGTGTGGGGTGGAAGATGCCATACTGTCCTCAAAATTTCATTGAAGTATCAAGCTTTAAAAAAAAAATAGTTTGAATTATAATGTTTGGAAAATATGCAAACAATGTTTTCCATGCAGCATAGATAAAACAGATGCAAATTCTACATACCAACATTTGTCAAGCGAATCAATCTTAATAATAAATTCAAGAAAACAAAGCATTCACATTCCTTTTACAGAAGCACCATCTCCCCAAAATATATTGATGCTGGGGGGAAAAAATCTACTTGCCACAATTCACAGCTAAGCTCAAAGAAAACAGGGATACTTGGAGAAAGTGACCAATGACATCTTCATTTCTCTTATTTTAAAAAAGTGAAAGGGTTTCATTCTTCTGAATCCTAGCTCTATTGTTTTCTACTAGCTTGAACATAGTCTGGCAGTGCATCTCTCTGATGTTCACTGAGGCTGTACTACAGAGCAAAATCCTAAATCACTAGATTTAAAAATCAAGCTCTCTGGTTGCCTTGAATTTTCAGCTGATGAAGATTCTACATTTACACAGACATGCATCTCTGAGAGGAAGGGGCCCAACTGGTGGCGATGCCAACTGGATGGCAAAAATAAGAAGAAGGTCAATGGGCAGACCAATCACAGCACATCTCCATACCTAGATCTACCTATGTGTTACCAGAGGAGGAACCTTGTGTTGCCAAGAGGCCTTGCTTTGTCTTTGTTGTTCTATAATTGCAACTCATTTTTATGAAAACTAAAATATTGGTATCCAGGAAGAACAAGGCAGATTATCACTGAGAATGGCAGGCAACTCATCCACAATTTTCATCTGCTGATTAGAGACTCGGTCAAAGAGGATCAATACTCAGATTCTTTAGTGAAGCCTATTTTTGTCAACCACAGACAGCAACACTGCCACTGCCTGCAAACTCTGTCAAGAATTGTCAGTTCATGTCATATGGGTATTTGATTAGAAGGACTAATTTTTAACACCATAATTTTTTAGCAATGAAGCATTGTGCCATGTCATCCCACTTTCAAACTAGATAGTAATGGCTTGAGCTGTTTGGGGTCATTGATTTGCTGTTCACTGAAAAAACAATTTGTTTAAAGAGCCTATTGTAAATACTCCCCTGATGTTCATGGAAGAGCACACTTTTGCTTTACTAATATATTTAGGTATCATATGTACTTCCGCTGTCCTTCTGATCTAATTTCAGGGCTTATACATTTTAAAGCTGGCAATGGCTATTTACAGAAGCATTTGGAACCATGCCAACAACTGTTTGTGGGATTGAACAGGAAGGGAAAATACCTAGCTGTTGCAATGCCATTTGGAAAAAAAAAAAACACCCATTGAAGATGATTTATCTGAGTCAGCTGAAGAAAAAAGCCAATAAATCAACAACGTGTGGAAAGTTTACAGCCGAGTTTTACTCGTTTCCCCCCAAAAAGGGAATATACAATTATCCACTTTTAAAGAAGCATTATTTGTTCTGATTTAAAGACTATTATGGCTTAATTCTTTAATTAACTAAATGAGCCTCTATGGCTCAGTGGTTAGAGTACAGTACTGCAAGCTACTTCTGCAGCCAGCTGCCTACAATTTGACACTTCAAATCTCATCAGGCTCATGGTTGACTCAGCCTTCCATCCTTCTGAGGTGGGTAAAATGAAGACCCAGATTGTTGGCGGCAATATGCTGACTCTGTAAACTGCTTCTGGAGGGCTGTAAAGCACTATAAAGCAGTATATAAGTCTAAGTGCTATTTCTATTGATTCTATGCCATGGCATATGTCACATATTGCAAAGCTTACATTCACCCTGCAATATTCCCAGTTGGAGTTGGGTTTTTCTGAAACCCTGACACTAGCTTTACAACAGGTAACTAGCAGCGGTTGGGTTTCTGGATCTTCCAGGCTCCTCTACTTGTCTCACCTCCCCTTGTGTCATGATGCCTCACATCCAGCCGCTCCCAGTACTGGTTTCAGCTCTCTGCATATACAAATGCAGCTATTTCCCCCCCCCCCCCGAAATGGTACCCATTTGTCTACTTGCACTATTGCATGC
>BHEV01072774.1:0-25459 GCA_004319985.1 Emydocephalus ijimae | reverse complement strand
GGAGATACAGAGAGGGGAAGAGAGGGAGAGTGGGAGGAAGATAGGCAGAGGGGAAGAGAGAAGGGGAGAGAGGGAGAGAGATACAGAGAGAGAGAGGGAGAGAGAGAGAGAGAGAAGGATTTTGTGACTCAGTAAGCATGGCTAGGGAGGGGTCATGTGATTGGGTGGGAGTGAGTCACATCAAGTTGGCCACGCCCACCCAGGTGTTGTGGCTTCTGATGATTTTTTTCTGCCGGGTCCAAATGGCTCTTTGAGTGTTTAAGGTTGCCCACTCCCTGCATTAGTCCCACAGCTGTTAAGCAAATTGGGCTTCCCCCGGAGACCCTGGCAGCTGTGGTAGATGAATTTTGATCACGTGACCATGGGGGGGAGGCTCCAGTGGTTGTAAGCCTGAAAACGGTCGCAAGTCCCCTTGTAACTTTGAACGGCCATTAAACCAATGGCTGTGACTCAAGAACCACCTTTCTTCAATTATTTCAATATATTTGGTATTCCATGTTTTTCTGACATTGTGAAAATTGGGATGCCATTGTAACTTCAAACAGACATTAAAGTGAATGGTTGTAAGAGGAATACTACCTCTTACATACTACCGTAAATCCTCAACTTACGACTACAACTGAACTCAAAAATTTATGTTGCTAAGTGAAACAGTGGTTGAGTGAGTTTTGCCCCATTTTACGACTTTTCTGGCCACTGCTGTTAAAGGGAATAACGGCATTTGTTAAGTTAGTCACACAGTCGTGAAGTGAATCTGGCTTCCCCATTGAGTTTCCTTGTCAGAATGTCGCAAACGGGGACATACTGCGACTGCCATCAATATGAACCAGTTGCCAAGCGTCTGAATTTTGATGCCTGGACCATGGAGGTGTGCTGCAATGTTCGTTAAGAGTGAAAAACAGGCATAAGCCACTTTTTTTTACTGATGCTGTAACTTCAAACGGTCACTAAACCAACTGTTGTAAGTCGAGGACGAGCTGCATTGTAATATATTTTGTGTTCAATGTTTTTTCTAAAATGAAAAGCATGTTTTCTTTCTTATAAGGTAACGATAAAGGTTCCCCTCGTACCTACATGCTACTCGTTTCCGGCTCTAGGGGGCGCTGCTCATCTGTTTCAAAGCTGAAGAGCCAGCGCTGTCCAAAGACATCTCCATGCTCATGTGTCCAGCATGACTAAATGCTGAAGGCGCAGGGAACATTGTTCCCTTCCCACCAAAGGGGCCCCTATTTTTCTACTTGCATTTTTTACGTGCTTTCGAACTGCTAGGTTGGCAGAAGCTGCTGGGTCAAAGAAGGGGAGCTCACTCTGTTATGTGGCACTGGGGATTCGAACAGCCACACTGCCGACCTTTTTGATCGACACGCTCAGCGTCTCAGCCTCTGAGCCAATGCATCCCTTTCTTATAAAAGGGACTTTTTAATTATTTTATTATCCCTTCTTTCTTATACCATTTCCTTCATTCCCACACATCCAGAATTTTCCCATGTATCGCAAAATCTTGATCAGCGAGGGAAACCCGAAAGGAAGATTTTATTCGGCGTTCGGCGAGATTCTTGTTGGCACAAAGCCCCTTTTTTGGGCCTGCAGACCCCTCCCCCCAAATACCTCAACTATCCCAACACGTTTAGCTGCCACTTACCGACGACGCTGGATGTCTGTGGGACCCTCCGTCCTTCTCCCTGTTCCCCTTCTTGGCTCTGACCCCCTTCTTCTGCTGGGGAGGAGAGGCAGGGTCGAAAAACCAGGATTTCTGTGTTGGATGACGTAACAGAGAGGTTGTGATGATGAGCCGAGATCGCCCCAACGCTCCCATGTTGTGGTGGGTTTCGAACGGTTTGCACGAGCTCTCAGTTCTAGTGAACATTTAGCCCTGCCCACCCATCGCCCTATTCTTTGTCGTGCTTTTTTTCCTGTTTAGCACATCTGATTCATGTGGCAGAGCCTCAGTTGTTTTACTCACTGGGGCTGCAGTAGAAGATAAGTATGAAGAGTTAAAAATTGGCCTTTTTTAAGCCCTGAGCACGCGCGCTCGCCAAATCAGTTGTTATACCACACCACTGTGCAAATCCCAGAGCAAAGCTCTCTCTCTCTCTCTCTCTCACACACACACACACACACATACCAGCCTTTGGCTACACGCAGTTCAGCGAACACTGCTAGTACGAAACAAGAAGCGCAGCAAGGCAAAGGAACAAAGAAATGAAACCAGAAAGCAAGGAAGAAGCAAGCAGTTCTCCAAATGCTAGATGTCAGCAATGGCGCGTATACAACTCTACAAATTCCATGGTTGTTCCTGACAGACGCCTGGCCCTGCAGCACCTCCTTAAATCTCAGTCCCCAGGTGTGTCTTGTGAAGAGGGGGGAGGGGGCACTCTCCTCTGGAGTCGTTGGGTTGGCCTCCACTCAGGGGTGGAATTCTAGCTGCTGGAACCCGTTCAGGCGAACCCCTCCCTTTGATCAGCTGGCAGCGAACCGGTTTGCTCCGGTGATTATATGGGTCCACCCGCTTACCCCTGCGCTGTACTTGCCTATACCCTCTCAGCTGATTCTCAGCTGTGTTACTCCTCAGTAGTAACATAGCAGGTAAGTGTTATTAGAAAGCTATGCGGGCAAAAAGTACACAATCACTGAATCAGTTATTACACCAGCAGCCTCCTATCCCTGCCTACGCTGTTCCTGTCTCCTCTCCACTCTCCATGCTCAGGAATCACGAGGGGGCGATCCTTGTCCAACGCTTGAACTCCGCTGCGCCTCATTTTCCCTGCTTGCTCTCTCTTGGTCGTCCTGCCCCTGTGCCTCCCTGCTGGCAAGCCATCCCAAGCCAGAGGGACTCGGGGCTGCCTCGTCCTGCTCTTCCCTGCATTCCTTCAAAGCCAACAAGGCCGTTTGATTGTAAAACTCACTGCAGGTATTCTTTTATGGGTAGTCCTCAACTTACAGCCACAATTCAGGCCAAAACCTCTGTGGCTAAGCACATGAAGTGAACTTGGCCCCGTTTTACAAACATTCTTGCCACGGTTGTTCAATGACTCAAAAGCACTGATTAAGTTAGTCGTGCAATTGCCCATTCCCCCTTCTTGGTCGCAAAAGGGGATTGCGTGACACCCGGGACACTGCAACCATCATAAAATTGAGTCCGTTGCCAATTTTTATCACTTGATGGCGGGGATGCGATGACGGTTGGGTGAAAAATTGTCGTGCGTCCCTTTTTCCAGTGCCATTGTAACTTTGAACAGTCACTAAATGAAGGGTTATAAGTTGAGAACTGCCTATAGATGCCTGTTTGGGGCAAAAGCCTTGTAAATTTTGGTCCCAGGACTGCAGGTCAGGTGCTGAGTGCCAAAAATGAAATCGTGCATATGATTCTATGTATGACTGACCATCAAAACCGGGTTGTTCGCATACTTTGCCAAGTCTGCCGTCATTTTGCAGTTGCTATGCAACCAGTCGTACATTGAGGACTACCCGGACTTAACAATCCTGCCTCCTGTTTTGCACCCTGTTTGCTGGGTTGAGCCGAGAGACTGGCCAAGGAATTCTGGGAGTTGAAGTCCACTAAGCTGCAAGGTTTGGAGACCCCTGATTCTAACCTCTTCCTTCTTACCTGGGCTGGGTTCCGAAGGTATCACTCTGTCTGTTGTTGCTGCCTCCTCTTCCTCAGCGCAAGGACGTTCTCCTTGTTCGATCCGGGACAGAAGATCCGGTTTAGCGATGGCATAGTCTGTTGGGAAAAAGACCACATCCTTCGCAATAAGCTTGATCAAAATGAAAAATCTAAGTTGAGTTTCCCGTTTCCCGTAACAATAAAAAACAGTTGAGCAGTAAAGCACATGGTGACAGTGCACTGCATTTTCTCTGGTCACAAAAGGGAATCATGTGGCCATGGGTCCAAATTTGGATCACGCAACCACGGAGACCCTGCAATGGTCGTTAAGTGTGAAACAGGTTCCTAAGTCCCTTTTTTTTCAGGGATGTTGAAACTTTGAACGGTCACTCAATGAACTGTGGTTAATTTGAGGACTAGCTGTAAAATAAAAACTGAACCCTGCAAGAAAATCCAATAGGAACTGAGAATCTGGTTCAGGCACAAGAAGGAGGAATCATCCCATCCCTTGCTTCCTATCGTCTTACAAATCCCTCCTCTGAGATGCTGAAAATTACAATTTCCAAATTGTATTCAATTTCCAAATTGTATTCAATTGCAAAAACGCTGAGATGTTAAAATAATTTCTGATGGGCAATCCTACATCTCATTTGTCAAACTTCACATGAAGCTCCATTTCCTCCCCAACAGGTCCTCCTGATTATGACTTTCTCAACAAGTTTGGGAATTGAAGAGCTGTAACAACCCAGGATAGAGCTTCAAAATGAAACTAAAAGCGAACAGGAGAACTGGACACATCAGATTGGAAATCACGGCAATGTTCTCCAGATGTTCTCCTGAGGGACTTCTAGGGACCAGTCTGGAAGGAGGCCATCATCTGGACCAGGGGGCTCTTCAACCTTAGCTACTTGCGGACCTCAACTCCTAGAATTCCATGAGTTGAAGTCCGCAAGTCTTAAAATTGCCAAAGTTGGAGATTTCTGATTTAGACAGTTCCTCAATCAAGAAAGCCAAGATTCATGTTTACAACCCACGAGGAGCAAAAGCTGATTTTGTTTTTTACCCAAGGAGACCAGCGACTCGTAGTTACTCTTCATCACGTTCTTGTAGAGTTCCTTCTGCCATTCTTCCAGGTTGCCCCACTCCTGCTCTGAGAAGTAGACGGCGTTTTCTTCAAAAGTCATGGGCACCTGAAAGCACATTGGTTAACGGGGTTTGGATCTTCTAGGAGGAACTATTGGTGCTCAGATGGACGACCTTGGCATTGGCATTGTGTGAAGGGACAGGTTCCCCATCTCCTCCACCTCAACTAAAAGGATGGGAGGTACACCTAACAGGGGTCTTCAACCTTAAAGAGCCATTTGGACCTGTTTCCCACAGAAAACACCAGGAGCCACAAAGCCTGAGTGGGCATGGCCAACTCCATGTCAATCTCACCCAGTCACATGACCCCACTTGCCACGCCTACCCAGGTTTTGTGGCTCCCGGTGTTTTCTGTGGGAAATGTGTGTGTGTCAGGATTCCGGCACTTAATCTCATTTAAATCATGAGTCTCGAGCAAAACTTCCGAAGGATTTATGGGGAGTTAACATGTCTGGCACTGCCTGGATGCAGCCACATAATTCATTGAGACACATAATTCATTGTCCCCCTTGACCCTGGTTTTCCCCTCACCCCCTGGGTGTATCATAATTCATATTCTCCAATGGGACACATCCATAGCCAAGAGTCATCAATCATGCTCTCCAGTTAGAATTTTGCACGGCAGAAACTTCAGTCGCCTAATTACTATCTTTGAAAACATTTATGGAATGCACTTTCGATCTGCAAGCTGCCACACTGTTTCCCCCTTTCTGCTGGCAACTCTAAAAAGTCCAGAGAAGTATTTTATCAGTTGACAGCATGTGTGTGTCTCTCCCTCCCTCTCTCCCGCCTTCTCATTTCTGTTTTTTGTGTTTTACCTTCTCAGGCCAGGTGAGGAGTGACTGGGAGGGGAGGGTGAGGGGCGGGACCAAGCAGGGGTGGGATCACCTAACAGGGAGCCAGAGTAGAGGGCCCAAAGAGCCGCATACAGCTCTAGAGCCACAGGTTGCTGATACCTAGACTTAGGAGAACGTCTCATCAGATGGAGGAATCTCAACCCCTTGAAGGCACAAGTTCCTCAGATACTCAGGTGCTACTAAGTCTACTTAAGCAGTGACCTTCACAAGCTCCTGGAATATTTCAGATGGAGCAGACCTCAACTCAAGATCAATGATGGGATGAGACTGAACGCCAAGCCAGCCAACATCTCAAACACAAAACTTGTCGAATTGAACACAACTTGTCAGGATTGGACAAAAGCCACTGTAAGCAGAGGGGCTGCCATTTTGCTCCCCTCTGTGCCCTTTCAAATGACCCTTAAAAACTCCACAACTGGAAACGTCAGTTAGAACATGACTGCTGGGACATGTCACATGTAAAAAGCTTAACACGTGTTTGGAGTTGGGGAGTCACACAATGGGCAAGTTTGGCCTATTAAAACAGATACTTTCGGTTGACAACTTGGCATTTTAGGTTTAAGCCAGCCAACTGTGGCTTATTCCAGCAATCATCTTCTTTTAACGACCCCATAATTCCTTGCGGGGTGGAATCTGGGCAACTGAATGGAGCTCACAGAGTGTTTACTGGCCGGATGCCCTTCCTGTCACCAGTGCAAAGTTTTGTTCAGCAAATATTATTCTTATTGTACCCAGAGAGAGAAATATCTGCCTCTACCTAGGACCAAACTCCTGATTGTGAGGTGAGAGCTCCACCTCTAGGCCACCTTATTCCAACAATCTAGGCTTAAAAGAAGCCTAGCTTAGCATCACCTATATAAACAGCAGCCCAGGCCGATGTGAAGGAGGGGGGCTGGGCTTGCTTTGTCACAGAAATCTGAAAACGGAAAGAGGCCATTTTGTTTTGGGGTCCAAATGGACGCCCACGATTCAGGCTTTGTTAAATTCTGCTGGAGGCAGTTGGGTATTTTTAAAAAAACTGGCTTCCAAGTCAGATTTAACTCACCTCTGGCAAGGCAAGTACTAAATATAAAATGGGAGTAACCCTCACACTCACTTCACTGATGATGTCACCTAGTTGGGTCATGAGACATCGGCAAGAAAATCACCAAGCTCAGGGAGCACCAAGCACCTCCCCCTCCCAATCTCAATTCCTTTAAAAAAGTTAAGGTTCCCCTCCCACATCCGTGCTAGTCATTTCCAGCTCTAAGGGGCGCTGGTGCTCATCTCCGTTACAAGGCCGAAGAGCCCATGCTGTCCAAAGACGTCTCCGTGGTCATGTGGCCGGCAGGACTAAATGCCGAAGGCGCAGGGAGGAACGCTGTTATCCTCCCACCACCAAAGAGGTCCCTATTTTCCTACTTGCATTTTTATGCGCTTTTGAACTCTTAGGTTGGTAGAAGCTGGGCCAAGGAATGGAAGCTCACTGTTACATGGTGCTGGGGATTCGAACCACCAAACTGCCGACCTTTCTGATCGACAAGTTCAGAGTCTTAGCCACTGGCCGGCCACGTCCCTTTTCAACTCTTCTAACCCCCCCTCCAAATTAAGAAGTTCTCCCATCGTTGCAAACTCTCCCCCGCCAGGAAAACCGAGCAATTCTCCTCCCAATCCTCCCACCTTTGGCGTCTCCCCCTTGGATCCCGGGGGAAGCCTGAGGATCCAGAAGTTCTGGTTCTTCAAGAGGTTCTCCATGTTCTCCAGCCTCCTCTGGAGCAGCCCATATTCCTGGATGAGGGTGCCCAAGGCTGATAGCTTGCACTCCATCTGGTTGCCAAAGTCCACCACGGCATTCTCACAGTCCACGTATTTCTTCTCGTTGGTCATCACGCGGCGCTCCAGGTTGAGCAGCCGGCTGGCATGTGCATCAACTTTCCTCTCGACCGCTTGGATGGCGGCCACGACGGTCCAGAGCGAAAGCTCGGCCATGTTTTGCTTGACTTCCCGGTCAAAAGTCTGCTCAGGGAGAAGAGGGGCCTGGGGGCGGGACTCCATTGCGCGATCCGGGGGGATTCTTTCCTCAGGAAAGAGAGAAAAGGCCGTTGAAGGGGTATCGAAAGGAGAGAACATCGGTCACTGTGGCTGGGCTTGGTGGGTTTTTCCCCCCCCATAGACGTTTCATGACCCAACTAGGGAACGTCACCAGGTCTAAGAGGGAGTGGAGTTGGTTCATTTAAAAAAAAATGAAAAAATAAGAACAAACTCCACTGCTTCGTAACACTGATGATGTTTCCTAGTTGGGTCATGAAACGTCTGCAAGAAAACAACCAAGCTCAAGGAGCACCAAAGACCCCCACAATCCTCCTTTACCTCTATGCAAACCCCACTTCCCTTGTAGTCTTCTCTCCCCTCCTCCTCCTCCTCTCCAAAAACCCCCTCCCTTGCAGTCCTCACCACTCAGCTCCTCCTACAAAAAACCCTCCCTTGTAATCCTCTCTCCCCTCCTCCTATGCCCTCCCCCTCTTCACAACCCCCCTCCCTTGTCATCCCCTACCTTATCCACCCTCCTCCAAACCCCCTCCCTTGTAGTCCTCTTCACTCTCCTCCTCCTACAAAAAACCCTCCCTTGTAATCCTCTCTCCCCTCCTCCTATACCCTGCCCCTCTTCACAAACCCCCCTCCCTTGTCGTCCCCTACCCTATCCACCCTCCTCCAAACCACCTCCCTTGTAGTCCTCTTCACTCTCCTCCTCCTCTCCACAATCCTCCCTTGTAGTCCTCACCACCCACCTCCTCCTCTCCACAACCCCCCCCCCTTGTAATTCTCGTACTTTCCTTCTCCTCTCCACAAACCTTCTCTCCCTTCTAGCACTGATGATGCTCCCTAGTTGGGTCATGAAACACCTGCAAGAAAACCACCAAGCTCAGAGTGGACCAAGGACTCTACAGTCCGTCTTCTTCTTCCTCCTCCTCCTCCACTCCGCAAATGCCACTCTCTTTGACCACTGATGATGTCACCTAGCTGGATCATGGATCATGAAAGGTCTGAAAGAAAATCACCAAGCCCAGAGAAGAGCAAGGCCCCCAAATTAAGTAGAATTGTTTTGACTTGCTTCGGGTTGGACCTCCAAGGTCCCTTCCAACTTCTCTTATTCTGTAAAGGTCTCCTGCTGGAGGAAGGGGTTGGACTAGAAGACCTCCAAGATCCCTTCCAGCTCTATTCTGATCAATTCATTCTTTCCAGAGATTTGTATTTTTAATATATACTACCATATAAAAACCAAGTGGAAAAAACAACCAGCACCTGATACTATAATATCCCTAAGGCCTTATTTGCAAACAGGAAGGTACAAAATAATATTGCATTACTGTAAGCAAATTATAAGGTTTATTAGAGTGCCAAGGGGAAAAATTTTAATGTATGCAGATTTTCTTTGTTCTTTTTAAAGTCCTTTAGGGATTTTTTAAAATCACATTTCGGTTATTTTCACCAATAACATCCTGATTACATAGGATAGATGATAGACAGAGATTGAAAGAGAGATAGATGGATGCATGGATGGATGGATGGATGGGAGACACTGGTATATATATAGAGATAGATACAGAGAGAGAGAGAGAGGGAGGGCAGCATAGGGAGGGGCCAGCTGATGGTCGGAACAACCGGTTTGCTACAACCTGTCCGATCTGAAAGCAGCCATCCATTGGTAACACCATTTTGGACAAATGGTAGAAAGTTTCCAGGGATGAAAGTGCCACAATTTCATGGGAATTAACCCAAATTTCTTAATTTCCTAATTTCCCCCAGAACAGAAACACAAAGATAAAATTTTTCATTGATGTACAACATCACAAACACACACATACACACACACACACAATTTGAACTCCGCACCACAAAACATAAACCTACAAAGGCATGAAACGAAATATGGTTCGTTTAGCAACCATTCCAAGCTACCACGGCCCTGAAAAAAGGTGACATATCGCCCCATTTCACAGTTACGACCTTTGCAGCACTCCAAAGTTGGATGTGGGGCAACTGCTTTGCATTTATGATGGTCACAGCTTCCCGGGGTCCCATGATCCCCTTTTGTGACCAGATTCATTTCACGACCAGATGTCAAAATCATCGACGGCAGCGAGTTGCTGACTGATGGCAACACGAGTCGTCCAATGGGACCAAGCTCATTTAATGATGGAAATTGGGGGCATCTCTTGTGGTTTTCATATCAAGAGCCTCGGGAGAGACACTTCCTAAAAGTCCATTTTTTATTATTCCTACGTTGGTAGTCCTCGACTTACAACCGTTTGTTTCATGACTGTTTGAAGTTAGAACGGTAGTGAAAAGAAAGGGGACTTTAGAACCGGTTTTTCACACTGACGACTGTTGCAGCATTGTCACAGCCACGTGGTCAAAATTCACACGTACAGCAACCGATTCTTATTTATGACTGTGGCACTGTCTTGGGAAAAGGAGTTTTTTTGCTAACTTAACCACCACAGTGGTTCACTGAACGACGGGTGCGAAAATGGGGGCGAAGCTTGTTTCCCATCTTGTTTCGTGAGAGTTGGGCTACGTCGTGGTTGTAAGTCGAGGACTCTCTCGGTTTACTTTTAAGTGAAGTTTATAGACCATTGGGTAAGAAAGACTGAAGTTTAGAAGGAAAAACACCTGTTTTGTGTTGGTTTTTTGGTTATTTTACCTCAAATAATTTATAGCGACAAAAAAAAAAATCTCCAAATTGTGTTAACTGTTGTCACTGTCCCATGCCATAACTATGTTCTGTTACACAACCGGTTTGCCACAAAGGAAGAGTTGAGACATCCATCGTCTCTCGGTTTGAGGGCACCTATTGGACTGGCTTGACCCAGGTCCTCGAAGAGTGACATTGACATGGTCGCTGTAAGGATGAGGAAGCAAGGGGGTGAGCACGTGTCTAATATTCCTCCTATTTGCCTGACAACCCTGCAAGGTGGGGTGGGTTGAGAAGGAGGAACCGGCTCAGTCGCCCAGCTGGCTTTCAGGCCTAAGGCGGGACTAGAACTCACTATCACCTGGTGATTGGTGTAAAACCACGCAGCTGGCTTTCATGCTTAGGGCGGGACCTAGAACTCCCAGTCTCCTGCTGTTTAGCCCAAAGTTACCCAGATGACTTTCAGGCCTAAGGCGGGAGTAGAACTCCAAGTCTCCTGATGATTGGCCCAAAGTCACCCAGTTGGCTTTCATTCTGAGGTGGAACGAGCTCCCAGTCTCCTAGTGATTGGCCCAAAGTCACTCAAATGAATTTCATGCCCGAGACGGGACTAGAATGCACTGTCGCCTGGTGGCTTTCATGTCTAAGGCGGGACTAGAACTCCCTGTCTCCCAGTGATTGGCCCAAAGTCACCCAGCCAGCTTTTATACTTAACAGGAGACTAGAATTCTCTATCTCCTAATGACTTGGTCAAAATCACCCAGCTGGCTTTTCTACCTAAGGCACCACTAGAACTCACAGCCACCTCTTCCCTAGGAGAAGAGTAGCCAGAATAGGGAACAGAACCTCACTTCAGCCCAGAACTCCAACTCCCATCATCCCCAACCAGGGCAGGCCAAGCCTTGCTAAGCCCTTAAGATTACACCACCACCCCCAGTTTTGAGGAGCCAGCAGCCCCCCCCCAAGTCTAAGGGAAGGTCCCCCTGGGACAGAACTACAATTCCCATCTTCCCCCATGGGGGCAGGGCAGGCCTTGCTAGGCCTTTAGGACCACCACTACCAACTACAATTGAGAGGGAGGTTCCCTCTGGGTCAGAACTACAATATCCATCATCCCCCAACAGGCCAAACCAGGCCTTGTTATCTCCACTTTTAGGGGGAGCCGGAAAGCCCCCCCCCACCTGCGTCGAGGGGGCTAGAACTAGACTTCCCATCATCCCCCGTTGGACCAGACCAGGCCTACCTAGGCCTTTGGGACCCAACTTGAGAGTCCCAGAACTACAACTCCCATCATCCCCCAACCAAGGCAAACCAAGCCTCGCTAGGTCTTCAGGACACCTCCCACCCAGAACACCAACTCCCATCATCCCCAACCAGGGCAAACCAGGCCTCACTAGGCCTTTAGAAGTCCACAACTCGAGGGGCACAGAACTCCATCTCCCATCATCCCCAACCAAGGCAAACCAGGCCTCGCTAGGCCTTCGGGACTCCCCAACCCCATTTCGGGGGGGGGAGTCAGAAACCCCCCCAGACGGAGGGGGCGGGTCTCCCTGGGGGTCAAAGGTCAGCCGAGGGGGCCCCTACCTGCCCGTAAGGACGAGCCGCCCCACTCAAGCCCGGCCTTTGTTCCCCAGTGAGGAGAAGGGAGGGGGAGCGCAGCCCCTCCCTTCTCCCAAACAGGCTCCACCCCCTCAGTATCGACTCCGGGAGAGGCCGCTCTCGAGGGACGGAGGGGGGGGGAGCGGCGGCGGCGGCGGGAGGTGGGGGGGGTGGAATGAGTCCCGCTTACCCACCGGAGGCGTCGGGAGAGCGGCGAGGGGCGGGCAGGCGCGCATGCGTGGAGCCGCGGCCTTGCCAGGGAGGGCGGGGCGGGGAGGAGGCAGTCAACGCGATCGGAGAGAGAGAGGGAGGGAGAGGGGGGAGGGAGACAGGGAGAGAGGGAGGGAACTAGAGCGCATGCGCGACGAAAGTTCTCTCCCCCCCCTTTCTCCTTTGGAGCGCGGCCGGCCGAGGAAGCAGCGCCCCCTGCGGCGGGAAAATCAAGGCGCGAGGGCAGGCCGACGGAAAAGATCGCGCCTGCGCGGGGGAAGTCGGAACCCGGCAATCACATCGGAGTTCCGGAAACAAAACAAAACCGCAGGGAAAATTAAACACTTCCGGTGGCGGGATTGGCGTCACAGGCCTAGTTTCTGCCCTAGAATACCCCTCCCCCTGCCTAAGGTCCAAGCCCAAAGACCCCCGAAGCCCCCTCCCCTTTCTTAAAGGCCCCCCTGGAGCCCCCTCCCCTTGCCTGAAGGTGCCCCCCTCGCAGATGGGGCTGGAAAGCCCCCCTTGCACCGTTCCTAAGAGATGCTCCTCAACTTACAGCCATCCATTTTGTGACAGTTAAAAGTCACAACGGCCCTGGAAAAAAGTGGGCCGAGTCTCCCACTTAGGGTGTGTGGCAGCATCTCTGTGGGCGCATGATCAAAATTCAGAGCGCTTGGCATCTGCCTTGTGTTTATGACGATCAACTAATCTTAGAAGAGCAACTAAGGTGATTAACGGCTCCGAGGCTCAAACACACGAAGAACAGTCGCAGAATTTGAGCTTGGCCAGTCTGGAGAGAAAAGAAGGATTAAGGGGGAGGGGCACGGAGGGCATAATAGTAGCCTTCCAGTCTTTGGGGGGGGCTGGCCAAAGAAGATGGGGGGGCGGTCAACTTAATTTTCCAAAGCACCAGAAGGCAAGACAAGAAACAACAGATGGAAACTAATCAAATTAAAAGAACCAACTTGGAATTAAGGAGAAACGTCCTAACTCTGGGGACAATTAACAGGTAGAACTGCTTGCCACCATAAATTGTGGGTGTGCCAACGCTGGAGGCTTTTAAGAAGAGACTGGAAGCCAGTTGTCTGGAAACAGTATAAGGCTATGATGGCGAGCCTACGGCACGTGTGACAAGAGTGCACACAGAGCCACCTCGTCTTTGTGTCTGCATTCATGCCAGAAACAAGAAGACCAGGTGACCAGTGCACGCACACACACACACACGTATAGAAACTGGAAGCTCGGCTCAAGAGTTGCTCTTCCAGGTTCCGGCGCTCACCAGCTGGGAATGCCTACACCGGGAAACTGCTCTTCCCTTTCCGGCGCTCCCATACACGCACGCACTCCCATTTCGGCACTCAAGTGTTGAAAAGTTTCACCAACACTGGTATAGGATCTCCCGTTTGAGCAGGGCGTTGGACTAGAAGACCTCCAAGGCTCTATTGGAGCTCTATTCTGATTGATTGATTGACACGCAGGAATCATGGTTTCCTGGAACCACTGGAAACTGAGCTGGGATCAAAAGTATCACGCAGCCAATAATGGACATAATCATGCAATAAAAGCACCACTTTCTTAATCACTATTGAATGTCTTTAACTTTCAAGATCCTCCAAAGGATCAGAGAAAAGCACTTGGTGATTCCACCATCTTTCTGGAACAAAGAAAGAAACGGCTGGCTGGGGAATTCTAGGAGTTGAAGTCCATGCGTTTTAAGGTGGCCATCTTTGGAAAACATCAATTCAAAGGGAATGTTCCACATCCATCTTAGCTACAAAATCCTCCTCCCTCCAGAGAACGGATTTTTAAAAAAATATCTAATCAATGTACCAAAAACAAAATATAAGCAAGCCCATACGCCTTCTATTGGCAACACCCCCCCACCCCCCCGAAATATATAAGTCCTCAACTTCTTTTAGTGACTGAGGTTACAATGGTATTGAAAAAAGTGAGTTATGACAGTTCCTTACACTTTCCATTGCAGCACCGCTGTGGTAACGTGACCAACATTCAAACCGACTCAGTGTCCCCTGTGGTGACCTTGTGACAAGCAACACCAAAGGTTGTGGATGCTCCCAATGCTGGAGGTATGGAAGAGGAGATTGGGCAACTGTTTCTTGGAAATGTTTCAGGATGTCCGGCTTGAGCAGTGGGCTAGACTAGAAGACCTCCAAGGTCTCTTCCAGCTCTATTATTCTGTTGAAGTCAATGGGGAAGCCAGATTCCCCAAACAACTGCAGGAATTCACTTAACACTTGGGGCAAGAGAGATTGTACGATGGGGCAAAGCTCTCATCCCTGTCTCCCTTAGCGTCAGAACCTTTGGGCTCCCTTGGGGTCGTAAGCTAAGGACTACCCATATCATTCACAGAAGGAAGCTAAAATAAGGAAGGCTGGGCTGTATCCTTTTCTGAAGGAGTCGCTGAAGACTCTGGGATTCTAGGAATGAACTGTTCAGGGGGCTTCACCACAGCCCATCATCCCTGCTACCAAAGGCTCTGCCCTTCCCGCCAGTATTTTGGGGAAAGGTAACAGGTAAAGGTTCTCCTCGCACATCTATACTAGTCGTTTCTGGCTCTAAGGGGCGATGCTCATCTCCATGACAAAAGCCGAAGAGCCAGCACTGTCTGAAGACGTCTCCGTGGTCATGTGGCCGGCATGACTAAATGCCGAAGGTGCACAGAACACTGTTCGCTTCCCACCAAAGGGGTCCCTATTTTTCTACTTGCATTTTTTTTTACATGCTTTCGAACTGCTAGGTTGGCAGAAGCTGGGACAAGGAACGGGAGCTCACTCCGTTAAGCGGCGCTAGGGATTCAAACCACCGGCCCTTCTGATTGACAAGTTTAGTGTCTTAGCCACTGAGCCACCATGCCCCCCCTTAATAACCAAAGGAAAGAAAGCCAGAGGTTTAAGCAGATGCTTAGCAAATAAATCAGGCTGCACATTTATTATCAAAAAGAACAGAAGGGGGAGGAAGCAAAGGAAACCAGAAGCTTGGAGAAAGTTTGTGTCCATCAAGGTTACGGTGCTGGAAGAGATGAGGGTTAGTTGAGCCAGAAACCCATTACTGGCTTGGAGTGAGAGACCCCGATTTAGTGCTCCAGTGGGCAGAGAGGTAGGTATTCTCTGCAGGACGTCCTTTATCCTCTCCCTGATTAAGTCCTCTCTCCCCGAATACCGGGGCTGGCTTTTGGGGGAGGGGGGGCAGGAAAGAGGGACGTCCCCTCACTCCCCCATGTGTGTCCGCAAGTGATACTTGAGCGACTGCTTATAGCGGAAGCATTTGGCGCACTCCGTACATGGGTACGGCCGCTCACCCGTGTGCGCCCGCTGGTGCTCAAGCAGGTGATGCTTCTGGGTGAAATTCTTCCCGCACTCGGCACAGTGGTACGGCCGCTCGCCCGTGTGGATACGCTGGTGCTCGAGCAGATGGTGCTTGCGGATGAAACCCTTCCCGCATTCACTGCAGGCGTGGGGCCGCTCACGAGTGTGCACCCGGTAGTGGTTGGTCAGCTTCGACTTCTCGCTGAACGTCTTGTCGCACTGGCTACACTTGTATGGCCGTTCACCCGTGTGAGTCCGCTGGTGTCGCAGCAGGTGGGACGGCCGACTGAAGGCCTTCCCACACTGAGGACAGATGAAGGAGAGCTCAGTTTTGCCGGTGTGCACCCGCTGGTGCATGGCCAATGAGATCTGCAGCCGGAAGCTTTTCCGGCACTCACCGCACGAGTATGGGCGCTCACCGACATGTGTGATCTGGTGCTTACTCAAGCTCGACTTGTGGCTGAAGCTGCTGTCACACTCGCTACACTTGTAGGGCTTGCCAGGCGGCAGGGGCGGCTGAGGCTGTTGCTTGAAGTTACGCTTGTTTGGGTACGTCTGTCCACGGCGGGGCGGAGGAGCTACCCCACGCCGTGCTGTGTGCAGCCGCTGGTGCAGGAGGTATTGCTGCTTGATGCGGAAGCTGAGGTCACAGGCGTGGCACTCATAGGGCCCCTCCTTGAGGTGGTTACGCTGATGGATTATATAGTTGATCCGCAGAATGAAGCTCTTGCCGCAGTCCGGACAGATGTACGGCCGCTCACGCGTCCGGTTTCGCTGCTGCAGTGTGACCGGTCGCGTTTCAACGCTATTGTCTCTCTCACAAAGCGGGGCACAGATCCCCACGGTGGGTCGGGGTGGCTTGGTCACCCTCGGTTCCTCCCGGAGAACCTCTACATTGCAAGCCAGCGAGCAGGGTGGCTCGGCGCGGGACGAAAACAACCCCCGGTTTTCCAAACTGATTGGGTCTTCCTCCTCCTCCTCCTCTTCTTCCTCTTCTTCCTCCTCCTCCTCTTCTTCCTCCTCCTCCTCTTCCTCCTCTTCTTCCTCCATTTTGATTACGATCCCGTCATCTTGCAAGGAAGATAGAAAAGCAAAGCAAAATCAGTGGGTTTCACGCAGCAGCATGCAGTGAAAAGAAAAACCATTTATGGCTCAAAACTTCTTGCGATGGGCAGGAGGACAAATCGAGGCGGTTGCCATCCTCAAACACAGAAACTGTAAAACATTCCAGAGTCTCTCAGCATTTTTAAGTACTGGTAGTCCTCGACTTATGACCAAAGCATGCTGGATGGGGAATTCTGGGAGTTGAAGTTGACTCCACTTAAAGCATGCCAGCTGCGGGATTCTGGGAGTTGAAGTCCACCTCTTTTAAAGCACACTGGAGAATGCTGAGAATTGAAGTCTACCCCTCTTAAAACACGACCTCTGGGGAATTCTAGAAGTCTCTACTCACCTGTGCAATTGCTGTGCTGCACAGTAACTCTCTTGATCTCGCCGAAGTTCATGTCGTACTCGCTTCCTTCCTCCAGGTTGTTGCTGGGGAAGTTTCCCAGTGGGGTGGCAGCGCTGTAGGGGCTACCACAGGGAGCTTCGGGGTCCAGACCCTGGAAATCGCCCTCCGAACTGCCAGACATCTGATGTGGCTCCACGTCTCCGGGACATTCGTCAGAATGCGGCTCTTCCGTTTTGATCACGACCCTGATGCCGGCTGCAGGGAGGGAAAGGTCAGAAAAGCTTCACTTCGACCGTCCCAAGTTACAAACGGCCCTGAACAAAGGGATGTAGGGCCCATTTGCACACTTAGGACCATTCTGTGGATGTGGGGAATTCTGGGAGTTGGAGTCCACCCCCCTGAAAGCATGCCGGCTCAGAAATTCTGGGAGTTGAAGAGTGAAATGAGATTCATCTCTTTATGGATCCATCTCTGCCTGAGTTAAAGATAATTTCATTTAATTTCTTTGCAGATCTCTTCCCAAGGGAGGCCAGAACTCACCTGCTGTGGCATCAGGAAGTCTTCCCTGCTCCTCCGAGTCTCGATCGTCTCCGTGACATGAGTCACTCGCTCGCTCGGTCTGGGACAACACACCTGGCTTGGAAATGGCATAATCTGGGGGGGAGGGGGAAAGCAGGGGTCAGCCCTTGGTTTTAGGGCCAGGTGACCAGACTCAGGTTCAAAATGCACTGGAGAGATCAGGTACAGGGAGAGGGCAAAAGCAGGAGGTGTGCTTGAGGAGAAATTAAAGGAAATGACACTGAGATAGAAGGGGGAAGGAAGGAAGGAGGGAAGGAATGGAAAGAAAGAAAGAAAACAGAAAAAAGGTAAAGAAAAAGAAAAAAAAGGGAAAGAAAGGAGAAAGGGAAAGAAAAAAGGAAAAGAGGAGAAAGTAAGAAAGCAGAAAAAGGGGAAAGAAAGAATGAGAAAGAAAAAAGAAAGCAAAAGGAGAAAGGGGAAGAGAAAGAAAAAGAAAGAAAATGGGAAAGAAAGAGGAGAATGAAAGAAAGGGAATCTAGTCCGACTCCCTGCCCAACCAGAAGCCCCTCGTAGAATGACAGGCTGGAAAGGAGTCTGGAGGGCCTCCAATCCAGCCCCGCTGCTGAAGCAGAAGACAACCCCAGACCATTGGAGACAGGGGGCTGTCCAGTCTCTTCAACACCTCCAGGGATGAAGAACCCACAACTTCTGGTGGCAAGCACGTTAATCATCCTCACGGCTAGGAAGTTTTCTCCTTTATTCCCCGGGGGATGGGGGGGGATTGCAGCCCACCCAACCTGGAGGACAAGCGGCTCCTCCCCCTTACCCAAAGAGACCAAGGACTGGTGGTTGCCCTTCATCAAGTTCTTGTACAGTTCCTTCTGCCATTCTTCCAGTTTCTCCCATTCCTTCTCGTTGAAGTAGACTGACATGTCGTCGAAGGTCACTGGCACCTAGAACCACAAAGTGGGCATGCTCAGCATTGATCCCTGGCAGCCAAAACTAAAACCTACCTACCTACTTCCTTCCTTCCTTCCATCTTCCTGCCATCCATCCATCTTTCCTTCCATCTTCCTTCCTGCCATCCATCCATCTTCTTCTTTCTTCTTTCACATCCACCCCTCCTTCCTTCCACATCCATCCATCTCCTTCCTTCCTTCCTTCCTCATCCATTCATCTTTCTTTCCTTCCACATCCATCCATCTTCCTTCCTTCCACATCCATCTTCCTTCCATCTTTTCTTTCCTTCCTTTCACATCCATCTTTCCTTCCTTCTTTCCACATCCATCTATCTTCCTTCCATCTTCCTTCTTTCCTTCCTTTCACCTTCATCCATCTTTCCTTCTTCCCTTCCACATCCATCTCCTTCCTTTCCCCCCTTTCACATCCATCCATCCATCTTTCCTTCCTTCCTTCCTTATCTATCCATCTTCCTTCCTTCTTTCCTTCCACATCCATCCACCTTCTTTCCTTCCATCCTTTTGCAGGGACGGCCTAGTCCCTGTGCCTGTGTGCACACACAGAATCACCCAGATATTTGCAGCGACGCTCAGATGAGTGGATCCGTGAGCACCCACCACGATGCTCAGGCATGCTTGCCTCCTCATGCGACTCGGTGGCGATTACAGGTTGGGGACCCCTGCATTAGTCCAACACACACAAACACGCACACAGAGGCAGCCCGGCTTCTCGCCGAAGCCAAGTCCTCGAGAGGACCAAGGCTGATTCTGGTGGGGTCAGTCACACATTCCGTGTGACCCTTCATCTCTACTTGAGACCCTCTTATGTCTGGGAACTTCCAACATTTGGGGCACTGGTCCGCTTCAGGGTAGTTTTACCCCAGACCGGGCAGAGGGAACCATAGTTTCGTAGGCTGCTAGGTTCCTAAATGTGTGCCGATGACTTTGCTCATTTTTACAACCTGATTCCTGACGGGCTGCGGATGGGTGCTGGGCTGCAGACCGGTGAAGGGATGAGGACTGGTGCAGGGTTACGGATCGGGGCAAGACTGTGGACAGGGGCAGGGACAACAACCGATTCTTTTGTGGCCCACCGGCAGTTAGCAGAGCTGGCAGCAGAGTCATACAATGAGGTTGGGAAGGAACCTGGGCCAGTCCTGGAGGCTGAGAAAAGCTCGGACGAGGGCTCTGCGTCAGAGGCAGAGATGGGGTCAGGGCAGGCTGGCAATTATTAGCTGCTTTCAGAGTCGGATAGCAGTGAGGTGGGGGAGCAGCTGGAGCCTGTTCCCAGTGTGCGCATGCACAGAACTGCCAAAAGAAAAGAACAATTACAAACTAAGGGTCAACGTGGAAGTAAAGCCACAGGTGGACGCTGTATGGCCCCTTCCATAGGTATTAAAAGGGGAGCAAAAGGGGCTTTTGCAGGAAACAATTCGTTCGTTGCAGCAATGTGAAGATCTGTCTGTGGATCTCAGAGACTGAGTCGAGTCCTTCCTTGTCAGCACTGCATTTGGAAATAGTTACTTGGCAGTTCTCCCAGCTAGATAAGGTCTGTGCTCTGAATAACACCCTTGAAAGACTGTTGGCCAGACCTTTAGCAGAAGGTGAATGCAAGAAATTTGCCTTCGTTTAATAAAAGGGGTTTTGCCGGGACAAAGAGTCAGCTTAGAGCTTTTTGGGGAAGCCGAGGTCAGAACAGATTCAGGGATGAGGACCAATACCAGGCTGCAGGGTGTCAGGAGGAGGACTGGTGCTTGGCTGTGGACTGATGTAAAGACGAAGACAGGGGTAGGGTTACGGATCAAGGCAGGGCTGTGGACTGGGTCATGGATGAGCACCGGTGCCAGGCCACGGACCAGTAATGGACTGCAGACCAGTGCCAAGGCTGCGGATGGGTGCAGGGATGAGGACTGGGGCAGGGCTATGGATTGGGACAGGGTTGTGGATCAGTGCAGGGCTGTGGATTGTTGTGCTCCAGCTCGGGAGTTGGAAACTCCCGATCTAATTCTCGTTGCGTTCGAGTCCCGGGAACGAACAAGCCCAAGAGCCGAACCTACTTTCGGCGTCTCGCCCTTGGAGCCCGGCGGGAAGCGCAATATCCAGAAGTTGCGGTTCTTCAAGAGGTTCTCCATATTTTCCAAGCGGCGTTGCAGCAGGCCGTATTCCTGAATGAGGGTCCCCAGAGCAGCCCATTTGCTCTCCAGCTGGCTGCTGATCTCCCCCGTTGTCTTCTCGCAATCCAGAACCTTCTTCTCCACCGTACCGGTTCTGCCTTCCAGGTCTAGCAGGTGGTTGGTGTGTGAATCCACCTTCTTCTCCATGGCTCGGAAGGAAGCCACCAAGGTCAGGGCGATCTCAGCCGCTTGGTCCTCCCGGTCGAAGATTTGGTCGGAGTCGGTGGGCGTCGGCGGAAGACGATGACAAGCGTGTGCTGCATCCCGTTGTGATGCCTGCTGGGGGATGATTGGAAAGAAGACGACAAATTTAGGATGATACTGCCAGTATGCCGCTGCTTGTGGCACCGCCATGCCTCCCGGGACTAGTCCTTGACTTATGACGCTTCGTTTAGTCGCTGCTCAAAATTACAACCACCCTCCCAAAAAGGGTTTTTTCACACTTACGACTGTCAAAATTGGGCAACCAGCTCATATTCAGGACGGCCGCACAGTCCCGTGATCACCTTTTGTGACCTTCTGATAAAGCAGGAAGCTGAATTGGTTTACCCACCACGTGACTCACTTAACGCCGGTGCAACAATTCACTTAATGACCACAGCAGGAAAGGTGGCAAAATGGGGCAAAATGCCCTTTAGCAAATGTATCGCTTTTTGACCCCAGAAATTTTGGGGGGGCGGGAGGGCCTTGATTGTGGTCATAAGTCGCGGATTAGCTACATTTGGAAATGAGAATCTTCCCAATTTTAATTTCATTATTAAATTTATTTGCCCTCCATTTCCCTGGAAACGAAGAGAAGTAATCCTTGACTTACAAACTGTTCACTTAATTACTTTAAAACCTGCATTCCTTTTGTTTCCTTTCTTTTTTCCTTTCTCCTTTCCTTCCCTTCCCTCATTAATTCATTACCTCCTTCTTCCCATTCTTTTCCTTCCTTCCTTCCTTTACTTCTTCTTTCCTTCACTCTTTACTTCTTTTCCTTTCACTTCCCTTTTCTTTCCTTCCTTCCCTCCTTTTTCCATCCTTATTTTCCTTCCTTCTTTGCTCCCTTCCCTTTTCTTTCCTCCCTCCCTTCTTCCCTTCCTATTCATTTCTTCCATCCTTCCTACTTCCCTTCCTTCCATCTTTCCTTCCTTCAGTTCATTATTTCCTTCTCCCCTCCCTTCCCTTCCCTTTCTATTTTTTTCCTTCTTTCCTTCCTTCTCTCCTTCCCTTCTTCCTTGCTCTCTGATGGTTCAAACCAGAAAACTTCTAATTATATTATCGTCTTCCTTTTGACCAAATCAGGATTATTTTCAATCCAGGATATAAAACCATGGTTTTCAATCACAGTTAATTATCCTGGCTTATTCCACAAAATGGTAGCCATCGTTAAACTACCAGGGGAACCTCGGATTAACCAGGTGCTTCTTCGGGGCAGCTGAAACGAAAAACAAGACTTAAGCCAACATGGATGGAAAAATCCCCTGGATCCAGGAGGAGACAGTGACTACTACAACCTTGTAAAACTTGAGTCCATTTCCCAGTGTCTCAATTTTGATCCCGTCGGCCCTTGGGAAGCCATGGTCGTCAATCTTCAATGACACCTGTGAGTCATCCATGAATGACAGACGTCTGAATTCCCCGCCCCCCCAGGTTTTTTGTTTGTTTGTTTTAAATTCCCTCCTCGGAAGGGAAGTCAATCAAAATGGCACTGTTAAAGCGGCATTAAAGCAAATCAAGTTAAACGACCGTCATAAATACGAGTCGTGGGAATTTTAGAAGCTGTGATGATCATTAAGCATGACATAAACGGTCCTCAGTTCCCCCATTTTGGGGGGGAGGGGGGTAAACGTTGTAACTGGGAAAACGATCCCAGGAGGAATGGTCGTAAGGATGTGGTGATGTCATAACTTGGAACGGTCCCCGAATAAACCAACGCAGGCCGCCGAAAATTTTTTTTTCAATCAAGTTTTGATAGGTTTTTGTTCAGCTTGCCGAATAAATTGGATAAATAGATATAAATTCTTGTAACGTAACAATGGGGAAAGAAAACATAAGTTTCCATGATGGAACTGAAATTTGGCCTTTTTCTTTCTTTCCTTCCTTCCTTTTTTCCCTCCTTTTTTCCTTCCTTCCTTCCTTCTTCTCTCTTTTCCTTTCTTCTTCCCTCCCTTCCCTTCATTTATTCCTTCCTTCCTTCCTCCCTTCATTCTTCCTTCCTTTCCTTCTACCCTACCTTTCCTTCTTTTCCCTTCCTACATTAATCCATCATTAATTCAATACTTCCTTCTTCCCTCCCGTTCTCTTCCCTCTTTTCCTTCCTATTTTTTTATTCCTGTTCTCCATCATTTCCTTCGTTCCTTCCACCCTCCCTTTCTTCCTTCATGCATTCATTACTTCCATTTTTCCTCCTTTTCCCTTTCTTTTTCTTCCTTCCTTTTCCCCTTCTTTCCTTTCTCTCTGGGTGATGAGCTCAAAATCCAGACGCTGGGCAACAGACTTGTATTTACGACGTGATTTCCCTCACACGACTTTCTGAGGAGCAAAGTCAGATTCACTTAACAAGCGTGTGACTACTAACAACACAGGCAACGAGTCACTTAACAATTGTGGCACGAAAAATCATAAACCGGGACAAAGTCCTTTAAACAAATGTTTCACTTTGCAACATGAAGTTGGGGCTCAACTCAAGGACAGAAAAGAATAAAGAACAGAATATGATTAGAATAGAATATAGAATAGATTTAGAAAATAATACAGAACAGAATATTAAAATAGAATATAGACTAGAATACAATGGAATAGGATAGAAATAGAATAAAGTAGAAAGAATAGAACAGAATAGGAATAGAGTAGAATACAAAATAGAATAGAATTAGAACAGAATACAGAACAAAATGATTAGAACAGAGAATAGAACAGAACAGAATAGAATTAGAAAGAATGAAATACAACAGAACAGAATAGAATCAGAAATAGAATAAAATAAAAAGAACAAACAGAAATACAAAGTGTAGAATACAGAATAGAAGAACAGAATACAACAGAATTCGAACAGAATGGAATACAGAACAGAGTACGATTAGAATAGAATAGAGAACACAACAGAATAGAAACAAAACAGAATAAGAATAGAATAGATTTAGAAAATAATACAGAACAGAATATGATTAGAATAGATTAGAATACAAAACAGAATAGAATTAGAACAGAATACAGAACAGAAAATGAATAGAATAGAAAATAGAAAGCACATAAATAGAAAGAACAGAACAGAATTACAAATTGAGTCTAATAAAGAACAGAATAGAATAGAATTTTGAACAGAACAGAATACAGAGCAGACTATGATTAGAATAAGAATAGAGAACAGAACAACAGCAATAGAACAGATGAATAGAATAAAATCCGAAACCCTAGAATGAAATAGAATTAGGAATAGAATAAAATAAAACAGAACAGGAATAGGAACAGAATGACAAAGTTGGAAGGGGCCGTCCAGTCTCCAAGCCAAGCCCCATAGAAGAGTGGCAGGCAGTAGCCAGCTTCAAAGGTGGAGGGGCTCAAACCCCATCCCAGAGACTGCCCAAGGACCTCCCCCCATATTTATGGGGGGGGGGTTCCCCTTAAGCCAAAGCCAGATCTTGGTGTGGGGTGACAGTCCAGTCTCCAAGCCAAGCCCCATAAAAGTGTGGCAGGCAGTAGTCCAGCCTGGGGAAGGGGGGGCTTCAAAAAGGGGTGTCCAACTCTGGCCCAAGGACCCCCCCTTATATTTAGGGGTGGGGGTCCTTCAGCAAAATCCCCCTCCCCCCAACAGGCTCCCAGTTTCCGGGCAGGACAAAAAAAAGCAGCAGTCCAGCTTTGGGCACTTTGCCCCAGCGGCGGGAGTGGCATCCCCCAGGCGGGAACAGCGCTCTTACCCCCCCCCCCACGCCCGCCTGCCCAACCGCAGGCGCTCTTCCCGGTACATCTCCCCCCATTCCCTCTCTCAGCGTTGCTCTTCCCGGTCAACCCCCCCCCGTCAGGTATCTCTCTTTCTCTACGCAGATCTTCCATCTACCACCCCCCCGCGCTCCGTTGTCAGACGGGCCTTCTAGGGGGAGGTGGGCGGCCGAAAGGAGGGGGGGAGAACCCCATCATTTCCTCCTCCCCTTTCTACCCCCCTCGTCCAACCCCCTTCCACTCCTCACCTGGGCCGGCGCCCCCCCCTCCATGGTCCTTTGTTGCCCGCCCCCCCCCCGCGCGATGGGGCGCAGCGCCGCACAACGAGGCTCAGCCGGGCGAGGAGGCGGGAGGGGGACGAAGGGAAGGAGGAGGGAGGAGAAAGCGCCGCGGGGTCCTGACGCCCGCCGGATGGCCTTTTTTTTTTTTTGCCGGCTGCGCCTGCGCAGAACGAGCCCCGCCGCTGCTGCGTCAAAACCCCGGCCGTCGCTCTGAAGAGTTGAGCGTGCACTACTATCCGCCCTAACGGGCGGTTTTTCCACCACGCGCGGCCAATCTATGTTTATATAGATATCAGTTTTGTGCTCTTCGCCCAGGGGAAGCCGGCCAAAAAGGGAGCCGGGCAGCTGTAGAAATAGAATCAGAGAATCACTGCGTTGGAAGGGACCTCGGCGGTCATCTAGTCCAGCCCCCTGCTCAAGCAAGACACCCTTACAGAAAGTTTGACGGCACCTCGGCGGTCATCTAGTCCAACTCCCTGCTCAAGCAAGACACCCTTACAGAAAGTTTGAAGGGACCTCGGTGGTCATCTAGTCCAACTCCCTGCTCAAGCAAGNAGAAAGTTTGAAGGGACCTCGGTGGTCATCTAGTCCAACTCCCTGCTCGAGCAAGACACCCCTACAGAAAGTTTGAAGGGACTTCGGTGGTCATCAAGTCCAACTCCCTGCTCAAGCAAGACACCCTTACAGAAAGTGTGAAGGGACCTCGGTGGTCATCTAGTCCAACTCCCTGCT
>BHEV01072773.1:0-10622 GCA_004319985.1 Emydocephalus ijimae | reverse complement strand
CTTTTAAAGTGCTTTCACAACCACTCCCTTAATTACATTCCTACAGTTAAAGTTGCAGACACTTTAATATATAAACCATGAATACATATTTATTATTTTACCTAAACCAGTTAGGGTAAACAATGTTATCCCTGACATGTATGATTTTTGAATGAGACCTGGACTAGGCTGGATCCAACGACCGGAATTCGGTTTCCCTGATAATCCTTGAGTATAATTCTTTGGGTTCTGAGGTCTTGCCGCCGAACGGCAGGGATTAATTGTTTAAGGGTCTTCCAGGAGACCATCCAGAGGGACGATCCTGAATCGACTTCCATCACGCAGGGCTGGTTTTCGATGGCAACCTTCACTCGGATCTTCTTTGCATCTAATAATGAGGCATGACCAATTGTAATGGTTTGATATGCCTCTTCTCATTTCATTGAATTGGCTAGTGGTTTATTTCTGTAGGAGTGGTTGTTCCATTGGTGGTTCAAATGTTCCCGACTCACAGGACGATTTCCTGTGGTTTGGCGGTAGTTGGTCCCCCTCTGAAATGGGCTGGATCCTTGCTTGCTTCTACAGACCTTTCCGATGTGGCCTCTTTTCCCACAAACATGGCAGAGCGCGTCGAGGAATTTGCAGTCTGATCGCGGGTGGTTTGCCCTACAACCTGCGCATTGATGCTGCAATCTCTGATTACGCTGGTGGCGTTGGTCTCGTTCAGACCGGAGCCGGTTGACCTCTTCCTCATCACTTTCTGATGATGATTCGAGGTCCTCGAGGTGGGTTGCCGTTGTGTGTCCCTCTAGTTGAGGTGAGATTTTGCTGGCGAGTTGGCGGAGCGGTGCTTTGGTGTGGCGCATTCAGGCAGCCAACTTCCTGGTTGCTTCTGCTGCAGTAGCGTCAGCGATGGTATCTGCAAGGCTGATGTCGCCTTTCGCCATCAGCTTACTTTGCACGTGCGGTGCATCTAGTTCCAGAACTATTCAGTCTCTCAGAGCTTCTTCGAAGTCGGCGAACCCACAGAGGCCTCCCAGGTTCCGGAGATCCGCGATGAAATCTGCAATGCTCTCTCCTTTCCGCTGGTCTCTCTGGTAAAATTCATGTCTTCGGACAAGCGTTGGTACGGTCGGTGGATAGTGGGCCCACAGGAGGGGCTCAAGGACGTCCCTGTCCATGGATTTCACCTCAGCTGGTTTCGCCAGTGCCTTCGCCATCTTAAAAATGGCAGGTCCGCAGTGCGTCAGGAATATCACTCACTTTTTTCCCGTAGTGGCATCCATCAAGTTGTTGGTCTCCAGAAACATCTGGAACCAGTCCATGTACGAGTCCCAGTCTTCTTGTGCCGGGTCAAATGGAGCGGGTGGTATGGCGCCGCCGGACATGGTTTCCGCTGTCAATGTGCCTTCAGCCACGTGCTCTGTTTGGTGCTCTGTAGTATTCAGTCAGCTCTGACGTCTCTGTATTGCCAGTGTTAAGTTCTGCGCATGGGCGCAAGGAACAGAGACGAGACAGTGAACAGTGAACTTCAACTCTTTATTAATCATTCTGAACAGAGCAAAAACCTAGGGCAGCAGCAGCCCTTTTATAGGGCAGGCTGCTGATCTAGTAACCAATGAGAAACCTGGAGTGTTAACCCCTTTAACCAATGAGAGTGGCTCGTTAACAGCCAATCAGATTCTCCTGAATGGACCAATCCGATATCGCTATTATTGGCGAATCAGAAGTGCAGGATTAGAACCCTGCTTTTTCTAAAGGTTTAATAAAACTTTATTGAAGCGTTTTATTAGTTCATAACAACTATCCCTGGGAATGATGCTCTGCAAAACATAAGATAAAAGATCTTTTTTGAATTGTTGACAGTCTTAGAATCATTATCAGTGGTGGCAGATGTAGTCACCTTCATTTCTCTTAGGAGATCCTTCTTTCAAATGCATTATTTCCCAACTTTATTGTTATCCAGAGTTATCTTGCTGTCTTTAAAAAGTGCCATCCATTCTCTCTCCTGCTCTCACATTTGGCCTGTTGGATGTCACCTGCCTTGCTTTCTTTAACTCTGATGTCACAGCCACCTCTTCAATGAAGTCTACAGCACAATTCCTGAATTTCAACACCGCGCACTGACTTAAATCCCATGAAACTGAGTATAGATTCACTGTATCCCTTATTCCTTTGTTCTTACTCTATTGTTTCTTCTGTATGCGAATATAAATTATTGTACCTGCTTTTCAAACCCAGGCAGCAAATCAGCTTCAAAAGAGGGTCATTCTGTTCTGACTCAGCCTTCGCAAGTAGTGATAAGATGTGTATTCGTGAGTAAAACAAACTCCTTTTTATAACAGGCCAGTAACAGTCCTGTCGCATGGATAAACCAAAAATAAGCAAACATAATTAGTCCCAGCAAACCTGGGTTTAGCCAAGAAATCCGACTTGCTTGCTGTATACTAGAAATGAATGGTTGTCTGTGACAACCGGCCATTCCCAAACCCTTCCTATTTATTTCCCAGGCAGGGAGAGGCTGGCTATTTACTACCTCTCCCCGAGAGCCAGTTTATTGATTTCCTTTGCTCTCCTCTCCTTTCCTCTCTGTGCATATATGCATCTGGGATGGGTCCCAACATTTTCTCCCCCTCACTCAGCTCAGGCCCCGAAGACAGCTGCCTCTCCACCTGGGGCAGGACGGAAGGCCCTGGCTCTGCCTCTGATGCTATTTCCTTATCAGAGCCCAGGCCACCTCCACTTCATCTTACTCTGCAGGCAGCTGATGGGTCACAACACGTTCCTATACAATGTTGCTAAAGATTGGACGATGGTGGTGATGATGATTTGTTGAATTTATTATTGCCACCCACCCCAAAGTATTCTCTTGTAATCATGGGACTAAGGAAGAGATCCACACAATTGAGATCTTACCCACATTCTGGATGTGGCTCCAAGCGCTGCTGCAATTAACTGATAATATGACAAAGTAACAGTAATAGCATTATCTTATTTTGTCCTTGACCTTAACCAGATAACAAGACATACCACACAAAACTGCAATATTTACCATGATATGCAAGTGAGAGTAGAAATTATTTCTCAACAAATCATGGTAATAGCAATCCTAGTTGCATTCTCTAAAGTTCAACTGGCACAATAAACACAACTAAATGATAAGTAGGCAAATAAAAATCAGCAACTACATAATACTCATAACCCATTTTATTTTTCTCTTAACCACCACTAACTTCCAGAAAATAATAATACATATTCTGGTGATCTTGGAAGGTCAGGGTGAAATAATGACAAAAGTGCCACTATTCTTCGCCATTGAACAACCTTGCTGTTATCCTCTTTTTAATGCTATTAACTCATGCTCTATTAAAGCTATTAAGTGCATCCAGAAAAGTCATATTCTCTATATTAATTTAATTCAGAAGAATCTTTGTTTTTGTCCTTTTTCTGTCCTGTCTCATTCCTACCTCGTTTGGAGTGCAACCAGAGGCATGCTGTTCAAAGACTACATGTGATCCTCAGCCTGAAAAACATTACCAACCCCTAGCATGGAAGGAGAAAGAAAGAGCATCAAATAATAGTGCCTCATTATTAAAAAAGTAACATTTTCAAAAGCCAACACACTGGGTTAATAGCTTGCCCTGTAGGGACAATAATTAGTCAGGAGCAATTGTAGAGCAATTAAAGTAATAATAAAATGTGAACTGAAAACTCCTCCTTTTTGTCTCAGCTTTGTGGTTTCTGAATTTATGAAAAAATTAAAGGGGAATATTAAGACAACCCATGAACACATTATCATTGATTTATTGGAGGGTTTTTTGGTCATAAATTAAAGATAATTTAGCTGTTCGGAGAACAAATCTTTTGTATGATGTTAACAAAAAGTAGTCTCTGTATAGTTCAAACGGTTTTGGATATATTGAGCAAAACTCTGTAGGAAATTGGAGTCAAAAGATATCTTGCAATTAAACCCACAGTGGAAGACAAAATTACGGCAGAACATTTGAATGCTCTATTCCTGATATTTTTTCTAACTTCTTATGAAACTATCTTCCACTTTAAGTACATCTTTACATGAAACTCAGTTTTGGAAACTGGGTTTCCAAACTGAAACCCCACTTTTGGAAACCCAGTGAAGAGTTTCACACGTTTGAAGATCTGGATTTAACATGTGCCCAATTCATTCTGACCTGACCTGTTTTTCAGATTGAGTCATGAATTTGAGATGGACAGCCATATACATCTAATTAATTAATGTTCATTGGAACACACTCATCTTGTCATTTGCATTTGAGGGACAGGTGAATTCTTTGGAAAAACCTACATTTTTAAAAATAGTAACAGTAATAAATTTTGCAGATCAATATCCTTGATTTACTTCCAGAAAGAAGGAAATATATATTTTTTCAAGGAATTCAATTCAAGGCAATAAATAAAGATGTGCACAGTACTTCAAAGGCACAGAGTGCTTTGCATGATGAAGCAAGTTGTGCAATGATGTTTGTGGCAATGCATTCAACCAGGCAAATTGGGAGTCCAATCTGATGTATTTCCTTTATTAACAGAAATAGTTTTAATGGGAGGAGGAGGAATTGCGACTGCTGAACGATTTACATTGGGATTTTCTTTGTTTTTAATTTGTTGATTGTATTTCATTTTGTTTTAATCCGAATTACAGAAGAGGAATTGTATATTGCTCAAATTTGGTTGTGATTGGAGTAACTTATAACCATCCCCAAATGCACAGGTATATTATATAGATGGTACTTGGTTAAATAGTAATAACTGCGAGAGGGATTTTGGAATCCTAGTAGACAGTCATTTAAATATGACCCAGGATTGTGCTGTAGCTGCCAAAAAAGCCAACACAGTCCTAGGCTGCATTAACAGAGACATAGAAGCAAGATTGTGTGAAGTATTAATGTCATTTCATAATGTCTTGATAAGACCACACTTGGAATATTGCATCCAGTTTTGGTCACCACGATATAAAAAAGATATTGAGACTCTAGAAAGAGTGCAGAGAAGAGCAATAAAGATGATTACGGGATTGGAGGCTAAAACATATGAAGAACGGTTGCAGGAATTGGGTCTGTCTAGTTTAATGAAAGGAAGGACAAGGGGTGACATGATAGCAGTGTTCCAATATTTGAGGGGCGGCCACAAAGAAAGGAGGGGGCAATCTATTCTCCAAAGCACCTGAGGGCAGGATAAGAAGCAATGGCCAAGGAGAGAAGCAATCTAAAACTAAGGAGAAATTTCCGGTCAGTAAGAACAATTAATCAGTGGAATGACTTTCCTCCAGAAGTTGTGGATGCTCCAACACTGGAACTTTGTAAGAAGAAATTGGACAACCATTTGTCTGAAATGGTATAGGGTTTCTTGTTTGAGCAGGGAGTTGGACTAGAAAACCACCAAGGGACCTTCCAACTCTGTTATTATCTTATTCTGTTATAAGTACTGGAATTGCAGTACACTCAGAGTAACTTTGGAGGTGTTTTACCCCTCACTATTCCCTCATGAGAAAAATTCCATAGGAATTTGTACATTCCCTGGTAACAAGCCAGAAGGAAAATATACATTCCCTGGTAACAAGCCAGAACAATGCAAAACATAGCTATTTAATAGTAACAGATGTTTTGGCAAGTATTTTAAAAATTCAGGATCCAAAGTGGAGCGAGAAAGCTAAACATTGATTATGTTATAAGGTGGGCTTGCATGTGATCTATTAATTCTGAGTGACAGGCCAACATTCTTATATTCTTTAACAGAATTGCTTACTGATAAGATAATTCACATACCAGCAATGTGGCATGGTGCCAGGAAATTATCCATGTTCTGCTGTTAAGTTTTGAGTGGAAATGCTTTTGTGAGCTTCTTGTTTAATTACTATTACTCTTATGTTTCAACTGGGTTACAAGTAGGACACAATGACCTAGGAAGGGATCTTGATAAAGGACAAGGTGGGGTTTCTCTACATCAAATGCTTGGTTGCTGAAATTAGAAGTGTGTGTGTGTGTGTGTGTGTGTTGGGGCGGGGTGGGGTGGGGTGTGGAATGTATCACAGTAGTCTTAACACAGAATCTCATTAAAGCAGCTGTCAGTGTTCTTCTATTTTACCATCAGTTCCTCAGTTCCATAAGATGCAATTGTCATTTTGAGTGAATATCGTGCCAAAGAGGCATTTACAAATAAATGAAAAATGTCACAACTGATTTTCCTGGTTTTGGAATATGGGGTGTCAAGCTTTGTCACCAACTGTCTGTGTTACTTCCCCTTTTCCAGATTTCCCAGGTGAACATCAGGAAATACTTTTTTGATGGTGGTGGGCTTGAGTTTTGTCTCTGATCTTTGGCTATGTTTTGGGTAGTTATTTCAACCAGGGGTTCTGCAAAGAGACTCCCCTGGTTTGTCTCTCCATTTTTGTGAGTGGGCAAGGAAAAGCAATCATGTTTTTAGCATGACAATCTTTGCAGCAGAATTGTTAGCAAAGAGATGCTGATAATTCACAAAGGTTTTCTCCCTCCCACTCTCATTTTTGAGCACTTACAAGGATATTGCACACAGCATCTGCTTGTTTATAGAAGTCATGCATTTTCTTGCCTGTATTACATTCCAGTTCTTTAAATCTAATTGTTGGCAATTCTTTTAAGGTGCATTTTCCTATTGAAAGAAAATGTTCCTGCATGCTTATGCCATTAGAAAATTATGCAGAAGGGCGCAAAATTGTCGAAAATTGTCTGTGGAACAGAACAATAAACAAATTAAAAAATTGTACATTACATATTTATACTGTAGATTCATTTTGTAGAACTGTAGAACTCTTTTTTACTCAGGAGTTTTTATTCATTATTTATAAAAGAAATTTATACAGCGGCCCAACTTGTGCAAAGGTGACTCTGGGTGGATTACAGCATTTAAACATCAACCCTCCATCCCCTTTGGCAGCAGCTATACAACCAAATCAGCCACATGATCAGCATCCTCTCCATTGTGGTCCTCAGGCCTGCTGACAAAACTGTCTTTTTAGGGCCTTTCAGAAAAGCAACAGAGTGAGGACCACCGGTGAGAATAATGTTCCATAAAAAAAAGGGCCACCACCAAGAAGGCCCTTTTTCCTAGTCCCATTAGATGTCCATCTCTAATCAATGGGATCTGTAACATGTCCTGCCTTGACATCTTGATGGGTTGGAAGAATGTAGTAGGGGAGAGATGATCCTTCAAATATTCTGATCCCAAGCCACATGCTGCCTCTTTGGTATATGGATTATGATGGTTAGTTAGGGTAATGCAACCCTTCAGATAAAAAGACAAAAATAAGTATTTCCCAGCATGTGTGAAACAAATGCTGCCTGCAGTTCCTCAAACCAGTGTAAGCCAGGGAAAGTTATTATTATTCATTAAAGAGGAATGCTAGCACTGGATGGCCAAAATCCAAACTTTTGCTGAATGGGAGCATGGACTTTGCTGCCATCAGTTGGCCATTCAGATTTTTGCAGATGTGATGGCTCTCCTCTAAAGAGTTTCTGTGTTTGCACTCTTGCACCTCTGAATAAGACCTTTTTGCATTTAATTTTGAAACACTGGCCTAATAATTACCCTGTGCATGGTGACTTAGAATAATAACAAGTCAATATAACAATTAAAAGCATTGATACAGTCATTGAAATAGAGCAAAACAAAATGCCCACAATAATTAAATGAAAAAAAAGATATATGTCAGCTTATTCAAATATTAACAGAAAGAGACAGAGACAGAGAGAGAGAGAGAGACATATAAATAGATATAGAAAAACTTAGTCCGCATCCCATCTGTGGTAGAAGAGAACTTTCTGCTTGGAAAAGAGAGATATCAAGAGACCTTTTCTCCCTAGGAAATCTAAATAATTTTTTCCTGCTGGAAGCAAATTTGAATGCCAGTGAATCTATACAAAATTAATGCTAGCACGGCTAGTGTTCTTCCTTTCCCAGAGAACAATACATTATATATATCAATGAAGGAAGCATTTGCTGTTTTCAAATGTACAAAGTGGGAAAGGCATATGTGTAATATCTTGGAGGATGGGCGTAATAACGGAGACAAGACATCAGATAGTAACTTCAACTCTTTATTAGTGACTTCAGAACGGAGCAATGAGCAGCGCCTGGCAGCAGCAGCGCCTTTTATAGAGCTGGCTGCTGTCAAAGTGTTCAATGACAATGTTTCAAGCTTGCCGTGCTTGGAGCGTCCAATTGCGGCAGCCCGTTAACTAGCCAATCGGATCAGTCTGGAGTGACCAATCATGACCCGCTGTTGACGGACCAATCAGGATTGCAGGATTACGAGTCTGCTATTGATGGCCAATCAGGTTTGCAGGATTACGAGCCTGCTAGTTCAGAACACCCCTCCCCTCTAGGTTCCGTCTCAGGGGTGGAGTGATGTATTCACGTAGGTAGGCGGGTCTTCGCACCTGTCTACCTGCTTTGCGTTGTTCAAAATGTCTTTGCTCAGTTTCTGGTTCTGACGGGCTGCTTACTGGACTTGGTTGTATTGGTGATCTGGCTTCTACGCTGGGTATCCTTGGAGGTGATTCGGGGATACCTGCAACGCTTCCTTCATTCCTGTCGTCTGGATTCTCTGGATTCGCTGACCCTGTACGGCTGCTCTTACCTGGAGCGATGACCATCTGCCACGGTTCTTCTTCAGTTGGTGAATATAGTGGGCTTAGCTGTGCTGGTTGTGGGGTTATGTTTTCTGAGTCAGATGTTGGTTCAGTTTCAAAACCCTTGGTTTCCCTTCCCCCTCTGGCTTCGAGATCGGGGTTTGTGATGGGTGTTGTGGTCAACCTTGAGCGCAGCTGGTTGATGTGGCATTTCCACAGTCTCCCATCTGTGGTTTCTAACTGGTAGGAACAGGGGCCCGTAATTTACGTTATTTTGGCAGGGATCCACAATGGGTCACCTGTAAAGTTCTTTGCAAATACGGGGTCTCCTACTTTGAATGTACGGTGTTTGCTGCTGGAACCCAGGGGCTTTTCTGGAGTGTATGCAGGATGTAGGTGGTCTAGATGTGATCTGAGTTTCCTGCCCAACAGAAGCTCGGCTGGGCTTTTGTTTGTGGTGCTGTTTGGTGTAATATGCTGGAGAAGGAGCATCCTGGTGACTTTGTCGTGGATGTTTCCCTGTTCCATTTTTTGTAAAGTTTTTTTGGTGAACTGAACCATTCGTTCAGCCCTGCCATTGGCCGCCGGGTGAGCAGGTGATGTCAAGGCGTGGCGTATTCCCCGGTCTGCTAGGTATTGTTCAAACGCCAAGGCAGTAAATTGGGGGCCATTGTCGGAAACCAAGACATCTGGTAGCCCATGAGTTGCAAACAGTCTGTTCAATTTTTTGATGACTGCCTCCGTGGTGGCAGTTCGAGTAGGCATCCACTGTTATCAGGAAAGTATGTCCCTTTGTAGGTCCTGCAAAATCGATGTGGATGTGGGACCATGGGCCCCTGGGCATTTCCCATTCAGCTGGTGGTGCTTTCGGTGGGGCCAAGCATGTTTCTTGGCATTTGCTACAGGTGGCAACCCAGGCTTCAATTTGTTTGTCCATACCTGGCCACCAGGCGTAGCTCCTTGCCAGTGCTTTCATTCGTACAATGCCCAGGTGTCCATCATGTAGTAATTTTAGAACTTTCTTCTGTAGTTTCTCTGGAATGACCACTCGGTCTCCCCACAATACGCACCCTTTTGGGGAGAAAAGTTCTGTTTGTCTGTTCTTGAAAGGTTTAAAAGTGTCGTTGGGTTCGCTTTCTGGCTATCCCCTCTCCACCCAGCTGAGGACTTGTGCCAAACATGAGTCTTTCTTTGTTTCTAGTGCGATGTCTTGTGCGGTTAGTGGAGGTGAGGGAAGCGTCTTGATTTGTAGTGTTGATAACATGGGAGCCGGGTCGTCTAGGAGCTCAGATAGTGGAGAGCGTCAGTGTCTTAACTGGTAGTCATAGGCGGCTAGGAACTCCGACCATCATGTCATCCTTGGAGATAGGATGTAGGGTGTTGGTTTGTCCTCTCCCAAGATGCCAAGCAATGGCTTATGATCTGTGATGATGGAAAAGGATCTTCCGTACACGTATTCGTGGAACCTTTTAATCGCAGATACAATAGCGAGGGCTTCTTTATCTAAGTAACCATAGTTTCTCTCTGTTTTAGACAAAGTTCTTGAAAAGAATGCAGTAGGTGCCTCTGTACCGTTTGGAAGGACGTGACTCAGGATGGCTCCTACCCCAAAAGGTGAGGCGTCACAAGTCACAGTCAATGGGAGTGTCTCATTATATTGGATGAGCACTGCATCTGAAGTTAAAAGGTCTTTTACTTGTTGGCAAGCCTGCTCCTCCTGACGTCCCCAAACCAGGAAGCCTTCTTGTCGAGGAGCCTATGCAGGGGTTCAGTAACAGTCGCCTTCTGGGGTAGGAAGATGTTATAAAAGTTAATGAGTCCCAGGAAGGCTTGGAGGTCTGTTTTGTTCCTTGGTCTTGGGGCATCTTTAATGGCAGCCAATTTCTTTTCAGTAGGGTGAATCCCTTGTTTGTCAAGAAGGTAACTGTTAAGTACTGCGCATGAGTCGTAATAACTGGAGACAGCTTGGAACAGTGAACTTCAACTCTTTATTTACATCGT
>BHEV01072766.1:0-16592 GCA_004319985.1 Emydocephalus ijimae | reverse complement strand
TATGGGTCTGAGAGGTATGCCTTCTTTGTGTATTTTTGGGAGGCCGTATAGTTTGGGACATCTGGAAGATTTTTCTCTTGGTGTTATGTTCTGCACATGGGCGCAAGAATTGGAGATGAGACGATGAACAGTGAACTTCAACTCTTTATTTAACATTGTGGAACAGAGCAAAAACTACNGACCAATCAGATGTTGCTATTATCGGCCAATCAGAAGTGCAGGGCCAGAACCCTGCACTTTTCTAAAGGTTTTAATAATCTTTATTTAAGAACTTTTATTATTCCCAACACCCCTTCCCCCCGGGTTCCGTTTAAGGGGTGCAGTGACGTAATCTTTGAGGTAGGCAGGTTGTTTAGATTGTCTATTAGATTTTCGCTGTCCCCCCGGTACTTGTCTATAATCTTGTTTGGGTGGGAGGTTTTCTGGCGAGTAGGGTGCCTCCGGTCCTTCATTTAAAAACTCGGTGCCACTAATGTCCTCGTTGTCCTCTCGCCTTTGTGGGCTTGCCTCTGATGAGGTGTCTCTTTGAGGCAAGTCCACCACCCTCTCTGATCCTTCTTCATGCGTTGAGTCCAAATGCTCACTTCTTCCACTCGTGCTTTCTGCCGTTTCGAACTCGGCCTCCTCAGCATCTCCTTCCCCCTCAGTTTGGAAGTTACCGGAGTCGCAGAAACCAGGTTGCAACCTTGAATGCAGCTGATCAATATGGCGNCTTTTTACTCGGTACGACCTGGGTCCTGTGACTTGGATTACAGTTGCCTCGACCCACAAAGGATTGCCAGAAAAGTTTCTAGCGAAGACTAAGTCACCTATCTGGAATTTGCGGCATTTCCCACTGGATCCGTGTGGTTTTTCTTGTTCATATGATGGGTGTAGTCGGTCAAGGTGNTTGAAGAAAGAGTATCTGGTTAATCTTATCTTCGATATCACCATAGTCCATTTTATGTAGGGTCTTTTTGACAAATTGTACCATGCGCTCGGCTCTTCCATTGGCCACAGGATGCGCTGCCGAAGTTAGCGCATGGCGAATACCACAGTTCGCCAAATACTGTTCAAAGAAAAGTGCGGTAAACTGGGGGCTGTTGTCGGATACCAGGATGTCTGGTAGTCCATGGGTTGCGAATAATTTGTCCAATTTCCTGATGATGGATTCGGTTGTGGTACTTTTCATTTCATGGATTTCAAGCCAGTTTGAGTCGGCATCCACCGTAACTAGGAATGTGTGTCCTTTAGTAGGTCCCGCAAAGTCAATATGAATACAGGACCATGGTCCCCTTGGTGTTTCCCACTCTGTTGGGGTTGCTTTCAGTGGGGCATTGCTAACTTCCTGGCATTTGCAACAAGTCTTTACCCAGGCCTCGATCTGCTTGTCGATACTTGGCCACCACGCATAGCTTCGTGCGAGCGCCTTCATGCGCACGATGCCGGGGTGGACTTCATGCAAGGTTTTCAATACCGCTCGTTGCAGCCGCTCTGGGACGACGACTCTATTCCCCCCAAATGATGCAACCTTTCTGGGAAAACAGTTCCATTTGCTGATTCTTGAAAGGACTGAAGTTGTCAGTGATTTGATCCAATGGCCATCCTTGCTCGACCCAGCTAAGAACTCACGACAAAATGGGATCGCATTTGGTTTCGATCACGATATCTTGAGCTGTTAATGGTGGTGATTGAAGTGTCTCAATCTGGAGCGTTGTGACGGTTGGAGCTGGGTCGTCAACGGTTTCCGGAAGTGGTGCACAGCTTAGTGCGTCAGCGTGGGGGATGGCTTTCCCCGGGTGGTGTTGTAACTTATAATTATATGCAGCCAAGAATTCCGACCAGCGAGTCATTTTGGGGGATAATATATAAGGGGTTGGCTTGTCTCCCGCTATAATCCCCAGCAAAGGTTTGTGGTCGGTAACTATAGTAAAAACTTGCCCATAAATATATTCATGAAATCGTTTAACAGCAGAAACGACAGCAAGAGCCTCTTTATCGATTTGGGTCGAATGGAGCGGGTGGCATGACGCTGCTAGACATGGTTCAGCCGTTGGTGCGTCTTCAGCCACGTGCTCTGTTTAGCGCTCTGTAGTGCTCAGTCAGCTCTGATGTCTCCAAATCCCACCCTCGTCGCCAGTGTTATGTTCTGCGCATGGGCGCAAGGAACGGAGACGAGACAGTGAACAGTGAACTTCAACTTTTTATTTAACATTGTGGAACAGAGCAAAAACTACAGCAGCAACAGCCCTTTTTATAGGCAAGCTGCTGATCAAGTAACCAATAAGAAACAGGAAGCGTTAGTTCCCTTAACCAATGAAAGAGGCCCGCTAATAGCCAATCAGATCCTCCTGAACGGACCAATCAGTTGTTGCTATTATCGGGCAATCAGAAGTGCAGGGCCAGAACCCTGCACTTCTCTAAAGGTTTTAATAATCTTTATTTAAGCACTTTTATTAATTCACAACACTTGGGATGATCATCTGTTGGATCTCTTTGCTCATGTGGCTGGTTATAATTTTCTTCTTGGTTAATTTTTCCAGATATGTGGTTGGGTCTGTGTTTATGGGTTTGTATGTGGAGTCTTGGAGTAGGTCTGTCAATTTTGTTTCATAATCTTTTCTGTCCATTGCTACAGTGGCATTCCCTTTGTCTGCTGGGAGGATGATTATGCTGCTATCTCTTTTCAGGGTTTGTAGCGCTTTAATTTCATTTTTCTGCAAGTTGCTTTTGGGTGGTTTGCTTGTGCATAGGATGTTGGTAACTTGGTGTCTTATTTTATCAGCTTCATCTATTTAATTTAGTTAGGCTGGATTCCACTGCATTTTTTGGGGTGCTATAGCATAATTGAATCCTTTGGTTAGGACATCTGTTTCTGTTTTGGTGGGTTCTCTGTTGGAAACGTTATACACTAATTGTTTCAGGTGTTGTTGTGAGTTGTTGGGGGTTTTCTTGTCATGTTCTAATTTCTTTAATTTTTTCAAGAGTTTTTCCTGTTTGAAAGTGTTTTGAGATTCAGCTCTCCAAGTTGTAAGTTGTTTTATCTTGTATGGCATTCAGCTTTACAGGAGCCTGATGATGGCAGATGAGATTCTGCTGAAACGTTGCTACAACTTTAAAAGCACAACTACTATGACGTGGGAAAATACCCGAACTAAGCTGAATGCCATACATGTAAGTACCCGTGAAAACTTAAGAATATATATATGTATATATGTGTGTGTGTGTGTGTGTGTGTGTGTGTGTGTATAAAATCTATCATCTACCCATCTACTTATCTACCTATCATCTAGTTGTCTAGTTCTTCTGATTGGATTTTCTTGACTTTTCTATAGTAACTGACAAGCTTAATTCAGTAGGATACCTACAGTTATCCTGCAAATAACAGATGATTTTCCCTCCTGGCTTTCTAGGCTCAATATTCTTCCTCTAATCACATCATAGTATTATTGATGACAGAGACACATTCAGTCTTTTTTTTTTTTTGCTTCTTCGTGCATCTACATTATTAAAGATTTAATTTACAACAGGAAGTTTTTTCAAAAGGCATTTCATCAGTTCTGGACCCTAGTTCTATAAAGTTGTTGAATATAAAATGAAATAGGAATCATGCTTGGAATTTAATCCCTTTCCATATGAATCCATCATTTTAAACTTTTCTCTATTAGAAATCTGACTTCCCTTGAATGCTGTTTTGAAATAAAGAATATATATATATATATTTGCGGAAGGAGAAAATAAAATGCTACTTTGTGTTTGGTGTATGCAAAATTTTATGCATGCAGACTTCAATGAGTAAAAGTAAGTTTGGAATTTATTTATTTTTTAACTAGAGTTAAATGAAGAAAATATTGTTCCTGGCTTGGTTACAAGAAGTAACCAATCCACTTGGTGTTATTTAGTGTTTTATGTTAAAATGATTAAAAATGGTTAAAATGATTAAAAATGTTTGCCAAGCAGAGCAAAAGCAATTGAAAAGTGCATTGGCTGTGATGAGTGCTTAATCTTGCCCTTAATTGCATTTTTTTAGTTTTGCTTAAATGGCTCTGATTATGCACTAATATTTATTATAGAAATGATTTGTATTCATGTGCCCACTGGTAAAATTCACGTTGTTGATAAAACACAGAGATGGCATCATTGCTATTTGATGTGGATCCCTTCATTAGGGCCCTTTAAAGATTGCAGAAAAGCTTATTGGTTCATTGTTGACTTTGCTAGCACTGATGATGTTACCTAGTTGGGTAATGAAACGTCTGCAAGAAAACAACTAGCCTCAGAGACCACCAAGGACCCCACAGACCTCCTCCACCACCACTTCTTCCTCCTCCTCTTCCTCCTCCTCCTCCAACCTCCTCCTTCTTGCACTGATGATGTTACCTAGTTGGGTAATGAAACGTCTGCAAGAAAACAACCAACCTCCAAGAGCACCAGGGACCCCACAGTTCAACCATGCGCTATGCACTCATTCTGCTCTTTGCCTAAATTCCCTCAGCTTTTAAATGCTGTTTCATGTTTAAGTTTAATGATTTTTTCCCCTCCCACTTAATTATTAATGAATGAGGAGAACAAGAACCTTCCAGGACATTTTTTTGGAGTGAAAAATCAGAAGGAGCCCGACATATCAGCTCTACATCATGCAGCTACTCCATGCATTTGAGGAAGTGAGAGGCAACATGCAATTTATGCCTTTCAGAACAGATAGCAATAGCAATCGCACTCTATACCGCTTCACAGTGCTTTCCAGCCCATTCTCAGCGGTTTACGGAGTCAGCGTATTGCCCCCAACAATCTGGGTCCTCACTTTACCCATCTCGGGAGGATGCAAGGTTGAGTCAACCTTGAGCCTGGTGAGATTCGAACTGCCAAATTGCAGGCAGCTGGCAGTCAGCAGAAGTAGCCTGCAGCACTGCAGTCCAACCACTGTGCCACCACGGCTCAAGATGCTACCTGATCAGTGGTAGGATTCAAATTTTTTTACTACCTGTTCTGTGAGCATGGCTTGGTGCGTGTGGCAGGGGAAGGATACTGCAAAATCCCCATTCCCTCCCCACCCCACTAACCTGCTTTCCAGCTCCATTCTCCTGTGCAGGCAATAAAAGAAGACCCAGCCAATCAGCTGGGACTTGGGAGGCAGAGAATAGATGGGGGTGGGACCAGTCAGAGGGTGGTATTTGCTGATTCTCCGAACCACTCAAAATTTCTATTACCGGTTCCCCAGAACTGGTCAGAACCTGCTGAATACCCACCTCTGTACCAGAGTCTATCATATCTGCACTGAGATCTAGCAATAACAATAGCATTTAGGCTTATAACGCTCCATGTAGCTTTACAGCACTCTCTAGGTGGTTTAAAATATAAGTTTTATTTGCATATTGCCCCCAACAATCAGGCTCCTCATTTTACCAACCTTGGAAGGTTGGAAGGCTGAATCAATCTTGGGTCCATAAGGATCAAACTTCAAGCTATGAGCAGTTAGAAATAGAATAACAGAGTTGGAAGGGACCTTGGAGGTGTTCTAGTCCACCCCCCTGCTTAGGCAGGAAACCCTATACCATTTCAGACAAACAAATATCCAATTCTTTAAAACCTCCAGTTTTGGAGCATTCACAACTTCTGGAGGCAAGTCATCCCACTGATTAATTGTTCTCACTCTTAGGAAATTTCTCCTTAGTTCTAGGTTGCTTCTCTGCTTGATTAGTTTGCACCCATTGCTTCTTGTCCTGCCCTCAGGTGCTTTGGAGAATAGCTTAACTCCCTCTTCTTTCTGGCAGCCTCTAAGATTTTGAAGACTGCTATCATGTCACCCCTAGTCCTTCTTTTCATTAAACCAGACTTTCTCAATTCCTGCAACCAAGAGTGGGGGGGTCAAGCTATTTTCTAAAGCGCCTGTACGCCAGACAAGGAATAATGGATGGAAACTGAACAAGGAGAGATTCAACCTGGAAATAAGGAGAAATTTTCTGACAGTGAGAACAATCAACCCATGGAACAGAAGTTGCCTTCAGAAGTTGTGGGAACTTTCTTAAGGCAGTGGGAGCTCTAAAGCTCTTCCAAAGAGGGGAGAAGACAACCAATGATCCTCTGGGCAATGACGTTAACCCTTTGGAGTGCTTTCCTATCTGCCACTGTGCAATTGGCAAACCATACAGAGGTGCAGGAAATTAAGACACTCTCTATGGTGCAGTGGTAGAAGGTCACCAGCAGTTTTTCATTCAGTTGTTGTTTCCTGAGAATAGAATAGAATGGAATAGAATAGAATAGAATAGAATAGAATAGAATAGAATAGAATAGAATAGAATAGAATAGAATAGAATAGAATAGAATAGAATAGAATAGAATTCTTTCCTGGCCAAGTGTGATTGGACACACAAGGAATTTGTCGGTGTAAATATTCTCAGTATACATAAAAGAAAAGATACATTCATCAGGAGTTGAGAATCATAAGGTACCATACTTAATGATAGTCATAGGGTACAATAAGCAATCAATCTTACTAGGAAACAGTCAATATAAATCGTAAGGATACAAGTGACAAAGTTACAGTCATACAGTCACAAGTGGGAGGGGATGGGTGATAAGGAATGATGACAAGATTCAACAGTTATAGTAGTGCAGACTTTGTAATAGTTGAACAGGGTTGAGGGAATTATTTGTTTAGCAAAGTGATGGCTTTCGGGGAAAAACTGTTCTTGTGTCTAGTTATTCTAGTGTGCAGTGCTCTACAGCGTCATTTTGAGGGAAGGAGTTGAAACAGTTTATGTCCGGGATATGAGGGGTCTGTAAATATTTTCACGATTGAAGGCTCAGGTAGTATAAAACTGCTGGCCCCTTTTGACCAGGGCTGCAATGTGAGCCCCCCAGGCTAGGTCCTCTTTTATGGTAACATCCAGAAACTTAAAACTGGCCACTCGCTCCACTCGGTCTCCATTGATAAGCAAGGAGATTGATATGTACGGTCCCGGAAGTTTCCCCGAGCCACTGCAATGCCAAAGAGAGTGAGACTTGAAACGAGGCTTGCAAAAATAGCAGCTTTTTAAAAAATTCTTTGGCCAAAGCCAAAAGTCTGGGGTGAATACTATGTCCAAAACATACAGACAAAAATGCATGTAAGGAATAGCCACACCCTGCAAGAGTGGCTCGGAGTATTATATACCTTTTACACTGATAGAAACAAAATTTATCCAATCAGAGACAAAGGTTCGTTATTAATTTGGACAATGTCCTCCTCTTCCTTATGCTTGGAGCGTTCTTCGTCCGTGCTCTGTCCATACTTTGTTATTTTACATAGTATCCCTTGTCCTTGTGTGTCCATGCTCCTAGGCAGCCCACCCTTATCTATGCAGCAGGATGTTTCTGGGAATTGTCTCCAAGGATGTGCCTATCTCCGAAGCAAATTGCAGAGGGTGAGAAACCAGACAGAACCCAGATACAATTTTCTTACAGAATGAATTCCAAACAAATGATTCCCATCCTTAGCAAAATAGTACAAGCAACTTCTTTAACAGAAGCAAAAAGAAAAGGTTAGATTGATTCATGTCAACATGTCCTTTCAATTACAGAGTAAGCTCAGCTTTTGGAAAAGTAGTTGCAAAAGAGGATGAATATTTGATGAAATGTGTTAAGTTCTGCGCATGGGTGCAATGAGCGGAGACAAGGCAGTGAACAGTGAACTTCAACTCTTTATTAAGCACACAGAACAGAGCAATCACCTAGGGCAGCAGCAGCCCTTTTATAGGGTTAGCTGCTGCCCTATCAGCCAATGAAAACATGGAAGTGTTAAACCCTTGAACCAATGAGAGTTGGCCCGTTAACAGCCAATCAGATGTCCCGGAAAGGACCAATCCGATGTCGCTATTATCGGCCAATCAGAAGTGCAGGATTAGAACCCTGCTTTTTACTTAAGGTTGTTAAAACTTTATTAAACGCCTTAATTAGTTCATAACAAAATGCCTACATTTAGAAACTACATTTAATTGTGTCTTTTTTAGCCATGCTCATTCATGTAATGTCTTGAATTGTGCTCCCCTCTCCACAGGCCTATGACTAAAATTATTGTGTACCTTTCTCTCTCTCTCTCTCTCTTTCTCTCTTTTTTTTACTGTTGTTACAAAAATAACAATAAAATCACAATCCAAATCTTTGTATTTACCGTTCTCATAAAATCCAGAGTCCTTTGTTGCCATGTGTTGACTTAATACACAATCTGTAGCACTGACTAGCTCAAAAACATTTTATTCGTGATTCCCCTTTGTAGTTTTCAAATATGTTATTTGTTTAGTGCATCTCTGGAAAGATTATTCTATTTGCTTACCAAGCCAAATTGCAGTGTTGTGTGTGTTTTTTACTCCTCCTGTATAAATAGAAATAGAATAACAGAGTTGAAGGGACCTTGAAGGACTTCTAGTCTAACCCTCTGCTTAGGTAGGAAACCCTACACCACTTCAGACAAAGGGTTATCTGAGGATGCTTCCATTCTTCCTGCAGCGAGGATATTTGTGAATGTGCTTTGTGTACGTCCCAGTCTTTACTCCTGAGCAGTGTAGGAAATTCAAATGGGCAATGAATATTCTCTACAACTAGGAAAGCCATAACTCTAGAGATGTGTGAATTGGTCCATGGACGATAGTTTGGTAAAGTCCCAAAGGTGTTTTTTCCAAGAAGCAACTGGACTTTCTGGTTTTTCTCTGAAGACCTTTTGCTTCTCATCCAAGAAGCTTCTTCAACTCTGACTGGATCGTGGGGAAAGGAAGGATTTATACTCCTTGCAGACAGCTGGTCATTTCCATCCTTTTTAGAGAGTCATTGAGGCCACTTGGAGGTTTATCTGTGTCATCAGGGTGACCTTTGCAAAAGGATGCAAATGACCAGCTGTCTGCAAGGAGTATAAATCCTTCCTTCCATTCCCCAACATCCAGTCAGAGCTGAAGAAGCTTCTTGGATGAGAAGCGAAATGTCAATGTAAAACCAGAAGGTTGCCTCTTGAAAAAAAGCACCTTTGGGACAACCATGGCCTGGATGACCGAGAATCTCCGCAGATATTTTGGTAAAGGTTCCTAATGGTCATAAGTGGGGCAAAACTCACTTAAACAACTGCCTTGGGTCAACCCTGAAGCTTACCTGACGTGACCTGATCTTGTGGCTTCAGTATTGCCACAACTGGAGCTGAGCAATAGGGAGGGGGATTAGAGATAGCTGGGGGTTTGTAACCAAAATAAAATACTTTCTCTTGGGAACCAAGGACATTCTCATACCTGGATGAGGAAGGAGGAGTGATGTCGCCTGGCAACCAACCAGCATCGGGATTGGACCATATGATCAGGAGTGGGCTTCAAGCAAAGATTTCTCTGCCTGGTTCCTGGGTGGGCATTGCCATGGTGGGCGTGGCCTAGTCGGCCTCCTGCACCATGGTGAGGGGGATTGTTTTTGCCCTTCCTGGGCTCTGGAGGCTTTCCTCGAACCTCCAGGAGGGCGAAAACAGCTTCCCTGAGTTCTGGGGGCTCTCTGGAAGCCGGAAACGGGCCTATTTCTGACTGTCCTGAACTTCCAGGTGGCCTGTTTTTTGCCCTCCCTGAGCCTCCGCATGCGCTTACCTGCAGCCAAAATGGGCCATGTTGGGATCCCTGGGTGGGGCGGGGTGGGCAGGGCCAGCCAGGAGTGGGATTTGGGGGTTCTCTGAACTGCACAGAACCGTAGCTAGGGGCTCTCCCGAACCCCCCAGCAGACCATTCCTGCATGTGCCTGTTTGTTTGGGGTTGAGAGAAAAACTTTTACTTTTAATTAGGGGAAAACCGCAGGAACCTTCAGAGTCGGGTTTTCACCAGATCTGTGCCAATAGGATACCTCCAATAAAGCTATTCTTTGAGGAATTGGCCTGCCTCAGAGTTTTGCTTCTATTGCTTGGAACCCTGACATCTTGCTTAGCTGCAGAAATTCTGGGTGCCATTGGAGTCGTCAGCCGAGGACTATCTGTTCTTGTCAAATGTGAACAAATTGTTGCATCTCTACAAAGCTAAGGTCCTTTTCTCATCCACAATGCCATCTTGCAAGTCAACTTTGCCTATAAGCCTTTGCTTTCATTGTTTGTTTTATGTGCTTCCTTGCTGCAAGAGGTGTGGTGATATTTCTGGAGGCAAACATAATTAACTTCTTTTTAAAAAGTGTTTGCGGTCCAGGCTTTTCCGAGGAAGATCTATATTATCTGATCTCTGGTCTCCCTCGTTCTCTGTCCATTAAATAGGATAGTGCATACTTAGAAACTAATTCCCCAAAAAAAGGCTTTGTGAGCCCAGCAGATTGCTGCTTTTAATTAAAGGAGCCTGTAGTTTTCCAAGCTTCTTCAGGAAACTGAAATAAGATTTTAGCTCCTACGGAAACAAGCAAACAAAAAATCCCTCCCAAACAAGTGGCTGCTTTTACTAAAGAGAAGGGACAAGCTGGGTTCATACTTCAGTGAAGTCTAAAGCATATTTTACAAATGATGATGGAAGTCTATTCAATCCGATTCACTCCTCCTCCCAAGTAAAAACCTAACACTACCATGTTTCCCCGAAAATAAGACCTTGCCTTATATATTTTTTTTGCAACCAAAAAATGTACCAGGCCTTATTTTTGGGGATGTCATCCAGTGACTAACCTCACTTACATGCATCGCCCCTGGCCTCCTTTTCGCTGTCAGAGGCCTTCAGGAACTTTTTTTTCTTCTGTGGCTAGCAAGGCTTTCCTGAAGGCCCCTGTAGCTGATAACAGAGTTCTGGATTGCAGAGGCCTTGCCAGCCTTGCTGGCTGCAGAAGAAATGGGCAAGGCAGGTGTCGGGGTGTGCAAGGCCTGGCTACAACTGTCTAAAGGTAAGTAGTAGGGCAGCTCCACTCACCGCATCCCCACCCTACCTTAATTTTTACCCCTGCACTCTGGAATGGGTGGGGTCTTAATTAGGGCTTATATTGGGCACACATGTAAAAATCAAGCTAGGACTTACTTTTGGGGTAGGTCATATTTTCAGGGAAACGGTACTACTACTTAGGTGGGAAAGGGATTTGATACCATTGAGCAATTTTGTCTTTCTTCCCATCTCTTTGGGGTTTCAAACTCTCCCAGGTGTGTGGCATACTCAGGTCTTCTAGTCCTCATTTCCCCAACTCCTGCATTTGAAATGGCCATTAAGGGCACAGAGTCCTGCGTAGAACAAGAATCCAGTTGAAAGAGTCCCTGATAGACTGGTTCTGCTTCTTAGATTTCTACATGAAGGCATTCAGCAAAGATGATTCACCATCGCTAGTTGCACTAATACCGCATTTTCCAACCTTGGTCATTTTTAAGTTGTGTGAACTTCAACTCCAGAATTCCCCAGCCAACACACTGGCTGGAGAATTCTGGGAGTCAAAATCCATACATCCTAAAATAGCCAAGGTTAAGAAGCCAAGTTTTTCCTGAACTTCAACTGTTCTTGCATTGTAGGTTGACAGAGGATAGATAATGATCTTAAACAATATCCTTTGGGGTATTTGAAGTATGTGATCATCTTCTCTTTTGGAGATTTAAGTGCTTGGAATTATTTCAATCACTTTCCATAGGATTTAGTTCCTAATCTTCTGATAATAATCACTGCCTTTCTCATAATATGTTACCAGATCCAGATACGATATTCAAGATTAGGTCTGACTATAGTAGAATGGGTTTAGGACAGCTCACCATGGCCAACTCCGGAATCAGGGTCATCAAAGTGTTTTCATTTTCCTTTTTGTAGATACTTTGAACAAATCTCGGTTTTTGCCTGTGTGTTGACTCACAAAACTGTTGGCCCCAAAGGTGATATTCAGCAGATTCTGACCAGTTTGGGAGAACCACTAGTGGAAATTTTGAGTAGTTTGGAGAACCGGCGAATGCCACCTCTGACTAGCCCCTCCCCCATCTATTCTCTGCCTCCCGAGTTCCAGTGTCAACACATAAAGCATTTTGTATACATGTTTTGTAGTTGTCAACAGAAAGAAGGGGGGGAGTTTCAAAGAGCAGGCAGCAGTGTGGAATCGAAAATGCATTCCATTCATATTTTCTTCAAACACTGATTAGATGACTGAAGCTTCTGCCTTGCGAAACTCTAATTGGAGAGCATGATTGATGACTCTTGGTTATGGACGTGTTTCATTGGATGATACACCCAGAGGGGTGGGGGGGAAAGCAGGATGAAGTGTGACAGTGAATTACATATCTCAGAGTTGGCTATGCCCAGGTAAATGCCGGAATGTTAACTTCTAATAAATCTTTTTTTTAGTTTTGGGAGTGTGGCTCGAGGCTCCTGATTTAATTGGAGTAACTGCCGGAATCCTGACACCCAGTTGATTGGCTGGGTCTTCTTTTGTTGCCCTGCACAGGAGAACAGAGCTGAAAAGTAGGTTAGTGAGGTGGAGAGGGAATGGGATTTTACAGTAACCTCCCCCTGCCATGCCCACCAAGCCGCACCATGCCCACCAAGCCATGCCCACAGAACTGGTAATAATTTTTTTTGAATCCCATCACTGGTTGGCCCATTTATCCTTTTGTTGCTGTTTTTTCTCTTGTTTGGCCTAATAAATCAAATCTCTTGAAGCTCTCAAGACTATTTTATTTTAGGTTGTAGACCAAATATCAAGAAATGACTCATAGTGAGTTTTCGTCTTTTTTCTTCTTCCCGGAATGAATAGGAAACATAAATTGGGAGTGTCCAGTCTTGGCAATTTTTAAGAGTTGTGGACTTCAACTGCCAGAATTCTCTAATCAGTCATATTGGCTGAGGAATCCTGGGAGTTGAAGTCCACAAGTCTTAAAATGGACACCCTTCAGATAAACCGGAGTGGGAAGGAATATTATGTATGTTTTCCCTCTTGAGTTATTATATAGCAATAAAAGAAGGATAAACATTGGTTACCTACCTATCCATGCACCTAAATAAATAAATAAAACATGATTGCCCTGTGTCAATGTTAAGATAAGGTGTTAAATTCTATCAAGAGTGGCTTTGTGATTGACATGGGCAGTCTCTATATTTGATATATAAATAAAATAAATACAAGCGTAGTATCTCAGAGAAATGATTCTTATTAAGATTAATAAGAACTGGGGCTGAATTTACAACCTGCTTTTTATCTTGGACAGTAACTGAAGGATTTGATACAATATAAAAATCCAGCGCGTTGTTGAAATGGAGTTTTCAATAAATGCTTGGAAGGAAACGTCAAACAATCTTAAGATTTGCGGCGCATGTAATATGCAACATGACATTAAGATTGAATTCAAATCATGCTGGTTTTAAGATATTCCTCAATAAATTTTCTTAGGAGGGAAAAAAAAATGTTTCTTCTGAAACCAGTTTTCCTCTTCTGGGAGAAATTTTGTAGAAGGGGCTTTTGAAGAGAGAATAAGTGTTGGCCTCTACCTGGAATCCCCCTAAAGTAAGCTGTACTGTTGTGTAAGTGAGCTGGAGAAGATAAAGTGAGTGCCCTATCGTAGGTATAGCATTAATATAATGGAATATTTGACACAAACTCAACTCAGTATAATTGTGATGACCCGGGGCATGGCACAAAGGCAACACAGTCACATAAGTAAGAAGAGTCCCTTTAGTATCTCCAACTTTTCCCCCAATGTCCAAGTAACCTTCGGCTGGAGAAAAAAATATTCCCAAGAACAGTCTTTAAGTGGAGGAAATTCAGTCCCCAAAAAAGCACACAAACCATGCTGCAGCAATTAATTGGACAGGGCAGGAGAAGGAATTGCAGACTTGAAAGGCCAGCAAAACACACACAGTTGGGAAGATGCCAGGAACCAGATGAAGCCTCGACAATACCAGATAATTCATGATTTGCTCCCAATAGTTGTTGTGCTATTGCAAGAATTATAAAGTTACATAATACCTTTGAGTTACTCTGGGCAGAAAAAGGCTGTCTATAAATTAAAGGTGCTTCCAAAACCTTCTGAAAATCAGTTTTTGAGTACCAGACAGTGGCAGGATTAAAAAAAAAATAGTATCAGTTCTGTGGGCGTGGCTTGGTGGACGTGGCAGGGGAAGGATACTCTTGGGGGAAGTTACTGCAAAGTCCCATTCGCTCCCCACCCCACTAACCTGCTTCCCAGCTCTGTTCTCCTGTGCAAGGCAACAAAAGAAGAGCCAGCCAATCAGCTGGGACTTGGGAGGCAGAGAATAGATGTGGGTTGGGCCAGTCAGATGTGGTATTTGCCGGTCCTCCGAACTACTCAAAATTTCCACTACCGGTCAGGGGTGGGATCTGACCAGTTTAACTACCAGTTTGGTGATTTACAATTTGCTTCCCTGCAGGCTATGCATTCATGTAAATCTTCATCAGCTTGCTGCCTGGACAGCTGAGCAGCGCTATGTGCAGGGAAGCAGCGTTTGAAAAAGCACTTATTTCCTGCTTTTTCAACCGCAGCTGTGCCTCATAGCTACCGGTTCTACAGAGCCGGGCAGAACTGGTAGCATCGCACCCCTGCTATCAGTCCTCCAGAATTAGTCAGAACTTGCTGAATGCCACCTCTGGTAACAGACTGTGTACCAGGTCTGTGAATGAATATTCCAAATATTCCCAGATGATACCTACTTTATATCTACTTTATCATTTTTTTTTTAAGATAACCAGGTGCAGACACTTCCTTTACTGAGGTAGCTCAAGATTAATTTCATGGTAGCTTTTCAAAAACAGTTGTCCCCATCATCGTGTGTTCTTTTATTTTCTCAAAGAGGTTTTTTTTCCTGCTTCAAGGAATGGAGCCTACTACCATGTCACTGGTTTGTGTGTGGAACATCTCTCCTTTGTAAATGTGACGGAAACTTCTCTAGGAGTTACCATGGAGACACAATTTCTCTGAGTAAAATTACATACATTATGACAGTTTTCTATGAATGACCCAAAACAGGCGTGGGGGAAGAGAGTTAAGGGACCCCCGGGCTTTCATGAAAAAAGTGTTGAAATGCTGGAAACTTCACACTTTCACAGAATAATTGGAATATTGGTTCACGGTTCATTTGGTTCTTTGGATTTTTAAATAATCTTCCTCTTCACTTGATTTCCCTTTGTTTGGTTGAGTGGGAAGCATGTTGATTCAGGGGAATTACTCAAAGAAGGCCAGGAGATCTTTAAATTATCACTTATTGCCTCACAATATCAGCCGTTGAGTTGCTAAATATCTTCGAAGCTGGAGATCAGCGAAGGAGCATCCTCACATGAAGAATGGGGAGGATGAGAATTGTGGTCCATCAGGATCAGTGACTAAGACGCTGAGCTTGTCGATCAGAAAGGTCAGCAGTTCGGTGGTTCGAATCCCTAGCGCTGCATAATGGAGGGAGCTCCTGTTACTTGCCCCAGTTTCTGCCAACCTAGCAGTTCGAAAGCATGAAAAAAATGCAAGTAGAAAAATAGGGACCCCTTTGGCGGGAAGGGAACAGCGTTTCCGTGTGCTATCAGTGTTTAGTCATGCCGGCCACATGACCATGGAGACGTCTTCGGACAGTGCTGACTCTCTTGGCTTTGTAACGGAGATGAGCACCGCCCCCTAGAGCCGGAAATGGCTAGCACGTATCCCTTACCTTTAGAATGAACATAGAATAACAAGAGTTGGAAGGTTTCCTCGTCCAAGCCCCTGCTTGAGCAGGAGATCCTACACCATTTCAGGCCGAATATTTTGATAAATGGAACATGCCTGTATCAGATCTGCTTAATGTATTCAGGTAGTCCTGAACTTCCTAACAATAAGGATAATTAACCAGTGGAACAGCCTGACTTAAGAAATCATGGTTGCTTCATCACTGGAGGTTTTTAAGAAGAGTCTCCTGCTTGAGCAGGGGGGTGGACTAGAAGATCTCCAAAGTCCCTTCCATATTCTATTCTGTTCTGTTCTGTTCTGTTCCGTTCCGTTCTGTTCTGTTCCATTCTGTTCTGTTCTGTTCTGTTCTGTTCTGTTCTGTTCCATTCTGTTCTGTTCCGTTCTGTTCCATTCTGTTCTGTTCTGTTCCGTTCTGTTCTGTTCTGTTCCATTCTGTTCCGTTCTGTTCTGTTCTGTTCCGTTCCGTTCTGTTCCATTCTGTTCTGTTCCGTTCTGTTCCATTCTGTTCTGTTCTGTTCTGTTCCATTCTGTTCCGTTCTGTTCTGTTCTGTTCTGTTCCGTTCCGTTCTGTTCTGTTCTGTTCTACTCTACTCTACTACTGACCACAATTTCTGCTGGTAAGAAAGACAGTTGTTAAGTGAGCTTTGCCCCATTTTATGACCTTTCTTCTCAAAGTTGTTAAGTGAATCACTGCAGTTGTTAACAGCTAATGAACAGAAATGTAATATTGCAGGATAACTCTGCCCACAGCCTGGAGTTCGATCCTGACCAGCTCTAGGTTGACTCAGCCTTCCATCTTTCTGAGGTTGGTAAAATGAGGAGCCAGATTGTTGGGGGACNAAGGAAGGAAGGAAGGAAGGAAGGAAGGAAGGAAGGAAGGAAGGAAGGAAGGAAGGAAGGAGAAGGAAGGAAGGAAGGAAGGAAGGAAGGAAGGAAAGAAGGGAGTTTGATCCTGACTGACTCAAGGTTGACTCAGCCTTCCATCCTTCTGAGGTTGGTAAAATGAGGAGCCAGATTG
>BHEV01072765.1:0-10059 GCA_004319985.1 Emydocephalus ijimae | reverse complement strand
AGGAAGATGGGTGGATGGAAGGGAGGAGAAAGGGAAGGAAGGAAGGAAGGAAGGAAGGAAGATGGGTGGATGGAAGGGAGGGGAAAGGGAAGGGAAGGGAAGGGAAGGAAGGAAGGAAGGAAAGAAAAAAGAAAGAAAGAAAAAAAGAAGGAAAGAAAGAAAGAAAGAAAAAAGAAGGAAGGAAGGAAGGAAGGAAGGAAGGAAGGAAGGAAGGAAAGATTGCCCCATTTGACCAAGGAAGAAAACAGGTTCACAGATAAGTTTGCTTAGTGACCGTTCAAAGTTACAATGGCACCAGTAGTTGTTTTCTGAATTGTTTCCTGTCAGTTCTGTGCACAATTCTAGGCGTGCGAGCACTTTGTGCTTGCACGCACAGAGGGCTCAAAGACTGACCTCTGTCAATGATGGTAAGCTGAGCTTTTGTTTTTTTTACGTCAGCTGAGGCGTGGCAATCTTCACTCTGCCATGCGAATCAGCTGAGCTAAAAAAACAAGGGAATATAGGGGAGGTATAATGGTGGGGGGGGTGGCCCAAATGAGGTGATATTTGCCGGTTCTCCAAACTAGTCAAAGTTTCCATTACCAGTACGCCCAAACCGGTGCGAACTGTCTGAATACCACCTCTGAACAGCACTGAAAAAAAAGTGTCTTATGGCCATTTTTCACACTTAATGACCATTGCAAGGATCACGTGATCGAAATTTAGATGCTTAACCGACTCACTTTTATGATGGTTGCACTGTCCTGGGGTCATGCAACCTCCTACCAAGCATATGTCAACGGGGAAGCCCGATTTACTTAACGACCCGAGTTGCTAATGTAAGTACGGCAGTGATTCACTTATAACAAACATGGCGAGAAAAATGGGAGGCAAAACTCACTGAAACCATTTCTCACTCGGCAATGAAAAGGTTGGAATCACTGGTGACCCTCTCAATGGCGATTGTAAGTCGAGGATGACCTGCATCGTAACTCTTGAGTTGGTTGGGTGGAGAAACATCTGAATTTTGACCATGGGGAGGCTGCAATGGTCGTATGTGTGGGAAAACGCTTGTGAGTCCCTTTTTTCCAGCACTGTTGTAATTTTGAGCGGTCACTAAACAAACTGTTGTAACTTGAGGACTACCTGCGTTTTTTGATTGGATCAAAAGCAGCTTCTTACAGCAGGCTTTGCTGCTTTTTCCCATTCTGATAGGAGAGGTTGGAAGGGGCTTTAACGTTTCGGCAGAATCTCATCTGTCATCATCAGGCTTCTATATTGCATTCGTCTGTGAGTCAGACTTTTACAGTTGTTTCAGTTTTAAATTTGGGGCTAGCCTACTGCTGTGCCAGAATGGTTTTTTCTTCATCCTGATTGGTTGGGAGTCTTGGTCTGTGTTTATTGGTCTTGGAGTTTGCTGTGTTCTGCTTGATTGGTGTTTCTAATATCTTCTGTCTGTTTTGTGGCTCTTTTTGTGTCTTGATTGGCTGGCAACATTGTGTTCCTTTATTGGAGGCCTTTAGTGCAGCTTTGCTCCGAATAAATGGACGGCTATCATTTGTTAGGAAGCTAGGTTTCATCTGGGTGTGTGTGTCCATTTCTTATGAGTATCTCCATTTCTTATGAGTAATTCTGGGTGCTTTTAGTCTAGTTTCCTCATCCCACCTGCTGTCTCTTCTCTCTCTCTCTCTCTCTTCTCCCCCTGCAGGACCAGCTGTCTGCGAGTGGGCTGGATGCTTCCCTGACGCATCAATCATTGGTGACCCTCTCAGAGGTGGGTGGGACACTATGGACGTTACAGGATGAGACCAGCCGGCTGGCATTTTACCTGGGCAGCTGGAGGAAGTGATATTTCAGTCACGTAGACCTGGGATCTGAGTCTGCTGTGATTAAGCTCTTCAAAGCCTCTCTCAGATGGCCAGGATTCCTGCATCTGATGTGCAAAGGCCTGCAGTGAAATGAGAAAGAGAGGGAGGGAGAGAAAAGGAGGGAGGTGGAAGCTGAGAAAAGGAGGGAGGGAAAGGGAGAGGGGAGAAAAGGAAGTGGGAGGGGAGGAGGTAGTGAGTGAGGGGAGTGGGAGGGAGAGAAAAGGAAAGAGGGAAAAAGGAGAAAAGGGAGAAAGGGATGGGGGAGGAGAAAAGGGAGAGGGGAAAGAGGGAGGGAGAAGAGGGGGAAAAATGGAGGGAAAGGGAGGGAGGGGAAAGAGGGAGGGGAGGGAGAAACACAGAAACAGAAAGAGAAAAGAGGAGAAGGGATGGAGAGGGGGGGAGGGAGAGAGAGAAAGAAAATAATTGCATGGAAAAATTAAAAACAAAAAAGCCAAACGGAACGCAAAGGTTTTCTAATTCGTAACAGCAGTAACGTTGATTCCCTTTTGCGACCTTCTGACAAGCAAAGTCAGTGGGGAAACCAGGTTGGCTTTACAACAGCGTTACTAACTTAAGAACGGCAGCGATTCGCCGAACAAAGGTGGCGAGAAAAGTCACCAAATGGGCTAAAACCCACTTAACAAATCCATTTGCTTAGCAATAAAAGCTTTGGGCTCAGTTGAGGTCGTATGTTGAGGACTACCTGTCATCCAAATGAAACGAAACAAAACAAAACAAAAAAATCAAAATTAAATTAAATAATTATTTCCACAGAAACTGGCAGACTTGAAGAACCAGTCCGTTCCTTTACAGAAGAAAATCGAGTCTTATCTGGATCTCACACCGGTAATTCTCTTCCTCCCTCCCCTTCTTCCTGAGCTTGTCTTTTGTAGAAAAGGTGTCCTGCACCCATTTTTTGGACACTAAAAAGTGAGGCCAGAATAGAAAGGAGATAAAGGTGGACTCAATGGTGGGCTGCAACCGGTTTAACAACCGGCTTTGGGAGCGCATGTTTCGCATGTGCATACAGCAATTTGAATCTCTCCAGCTCACCTTCTAGCCTTCCCCGGCAAGGAGAACAGCTGAGCTGCGGTCATCTACTTTGCCGCGCGAATCAGCTAAGCTGCAAAAGAAGGAAATGTAAGACAGGATAGGGCAGTGGTTGTCAACCAGTGGGCCGAGGACCACTGGTGGTCCGTGAGAAAATGTTGGTGGTCCACAGAGAAATATCACCCACAAAGCAATGAATCCAGGCTGTGCCGCCCACATGGCCAGCGGGAACACAAGGCTTGCATTGCGAACAACACGAGGTAGTGAGGGGAGGGGAGGAAGGGTGGAGGGGAGGAACTTGTCCCACTTGCCCCATGCGCCTCGCCTGGCCACCGGGCTGCTTCTTTCCGCTTCTTTCTTCTTCTGCTTTTGGCTGCACGCAAGGAAAGCAGCAAAAGTTTTTCTCTCCCCCAAACTCCACCAGGAATGAGCCTTTGGGACCCTGCAAGGCCTCCTGCTCCAAGAGGCTGCGCTGGCATGACAAGTCTCACAAAGGGCTCATTTCTGGCGGAGTTTGGGCGAGGAGAAAGAAAGACTTCTGCTGCTTTCCTTGCATGAAGCCAAAAGTCTCTCTCTCTCTCCCCTCCTGAGAACGGATCTGGAGATGGTATCCTGCGATCCCAAATAAAGAAGGATCGATCATTTTAGGAAAACGGGGTGGGGAATTTCCCTTCAGACTTTTTTGGGGATTTTTCCAGGGTCTCTGGTCCGCGAGATTTAAAATTATGAGTTGGGTGGTCCCTGAGGTCCAAAAGATTGGCGGCCCCTGGGACAGGGCGTGGGTGGGTGTGGGGCCAACTGATCGTTGTTCGTACTGGTTCAGAAGAACCGGTNAGGTAGCGCCCCCCCCCCCCCCCCAAGCAATCTTTTAGGCACCAGGGATCAAAGAAAGGATTTTCCACAGACGGGACGGTGGTTTCATGGGCTGACTGAATCCCACGGATGGGTCTTCACTGGTTTTTGTGGCTCGGTTTCTGGCACGCCGCGGCCCTGTCCCAGTCCACACCCCTGCATTAGGGGAACTGGGTTTAAGGAGAGTGGAATACAGAAGCAGAAAAAGGAGGGACAGCAGCATAAATTCTGGCATGGCACAGCTGCCCCAGGGAATTCTGGGAATTGAAGTCCACACATCTCAAAATTGAGAAACACTGTGCCAGAGTGTTGGGTATTTATGCCATGCAGTGGAATATTTGGGAGGGATGCCCTCTCCGTGGCATGTTGGATGTCTGGAGGGAATCCTGCGTGTGGCATTACAACTATGTAATGAGTCACGGTGGCGCAGTGATGAGAGTGCAGTACTGCAGGCTACTTCTGCTGACTGCCGGCTGCCTGCAATTTGGCAGATCGAGCCTCACCAGGCTCAAAGTCGACTCAACCTTCCATCCGTCCGAGGGGGTAAAATGAGGATCCAGATTATGGGGGCAATATGCTGACATTGGAAACTGCCCAGAGAGTGCAACAAAGCACTATGGAGTGACATATAAGTCTAACTGCTATTGCTATTCTTCTTTCTTTCCTCCTTCCTTCCCTCCCTCCCTTCCTTCCTTCCGTCCATCAACTCATAAAACATTTCTCATGATTTAATTGGGGTAACTGCCGGAATCCTGACTCTTTCCTTTCCTTTCCTTTCCTTTCCTTTCCTTTCCTTTCCTTTCCTTTCCTTTCCTTTCCTTTCCTTCCTTCCTCCCTCCCTTCCCTTCCCTTCCCTTTCCTTTCCTTTCCTTCCTTGTCATGGTGGCAAAGTGGTTAGAATGCAGCATTGCAGGCTAACTCTGCCCACCGCCAGGGGTTCGATCCCGACCAACTCAGCCTTCCAAGGTCGGTAAAATGAGGACCCAGATTGTTGGGGGCAAGAATTTGTGAATCACTTAGAGAGGGCAAAGTGGTATATAAGTCTTAAGTGTTATTGCTGTGGTCTTCCTCCTCTTTTCAGAATCCTTCTCTTGCTCGAGTGAAGATTGAAGAAGCCAAGAGGCAGCTGGTAGGTCTTTTCTTTGGCACTGAGCTGAAATCGGTGCCAACACGGATGCTGATTTCAATCTAGCAGAAGAGATACATAGAAGGGCATTGTTTAGTCCCAAGTCAGTACAGGTAGTCCTTGACTTACAACAGTACATTTAGTGACCGTTCAAAGTTACAACAGCACTGAGAAACTTGACTTGAAATATTTTTTCATGCTTACAACCGTTGCAGCATCCCCAGGGTCATGTAATCAAAATGTGGGCACTTGGCCACTGATTCATCTTTATGGTGGTTTTCATGTCCTGGGGTCAGGCGTTCCCCCTTTTTTTGACCTTCTGACCAGCCATGTCAAATGGGGAGCCAGTTTCACTTAACAACTGTGTCACTAACTTAAACAACTGATGTGAAAGTGATTCGCTGAACAGCGATGGCAAGAAAGGGGGCAAAACTCATTGAATGGCGATCTGGCTGAGCGACAGAAATGTGGTTGTAAGTCGAGGACAACCTGTATTCTTCATTTTGAAGAAAAAGCTGTTTTCCTTTAATACAAATCGTCTTATGGAAGATTAGCAAAAAATGTTTAATAATATGTCCCCCGAGTGTTAGAAGTGTAATCCTAAGTGCTTATTATCATATGTGGTGTGTTGTAATGATGAGGCAGTCGAGGTGTTTATCATGATCACATGAATCATGATGAACTTTATTGGAGTCTAGTCTTACATTTATACACATTTTGAGTAATCCTCTAACATTGGTTAACTTTGGTTGTTGCTCAACTATCGTTACTGTTTAGCATAGTAATTAACACAATTAACTATCTCTCGTTAAAGTCTAACACATGTTTACTTCTTCTCTCTAATCCTTCTTTACATTAGTGATTTTGTTTGTCTGAGTTGTAATTACTTGTAAACATTCTTAATCTGAGGTTTGCCACCAAGATAAGAGCATTCCTGCAATTACAACTCTACAGTGGTGAACTTGTGTGAAAGCAAGAAAATACAGCATGGTTGATTGAGCAACATGTACATCTGAAAGCAGAAATATTTTTGTTGGGTATAATGCCGAAGGGCTGTGATAAAGGGACTATATATCTAGTTTTGCATGTATTGACAGCAGCAAGGATTGTACTGTATTTGCATAGTATTGGAAAAATGAGAAGACCCCCATCAGATGGGGACGTAATTAGGAAAATACTAGACCCGTGATGGTGAACCTATAGCACAGGTGCCACACAGAGCCATTTGTGCCAGCATGTGAGCTGCAGGCAATCTTACCTCACAGCGCATGCATGCCTCACAGCTGATTTTCGGCTGGTTTGAGGCCTTTTTTGGTCTCCCAAAGGCTTGAGGAAGGCTTCTTGCAGGCTGTACAGGCCGAAAACTAGCCCTGTTTTGTCTAGTTCCTGTTTTTCCTAAAATACCATAAGTGACGAAACGGGGCTAGTTTACAGCCTGCAGAAGCCTTCCCCAAGCCTCTGGGAGGCCGAAAAAGGCCTGAAACCAGCCGAAAATCAGCTGTGAGGCGCACTGCAGGTAAGAGGGCAGTGGGGGTGGGGATTGTGCGCACATGCGTAGGTGCGCGGAGGAGCATGCATTGCCTTCTGGGTGCTGGCATTTGGCACAGAAGTCCAAAAAGGTTAGCCACCACTGTACTAGACTGCAGAGATGGATAAATTGACATTAAAAGTTAAAAAGAAGACACAGAATATTACTCAACATGGGACAGATTTTACGAGTGGTTAGAGATAAGAGGTAAAAATTAGATGAAGGAAGATTATTGCTATGTATGAATATATAGATGGTTTATAATGATAAATATGCCAATGTAACCAACAGAATTACAAATAAGCTAATATAAAAATAGTTAAAACTATTGTTATACTATTATTATTGTTATTAGCAGATATGTTAATATTTCTTTTTGTTCTTTCTTTGGTTTTTGGTAAATCATACGCCCTGACAATACATTGTATTCAAAATGTTTATGAATAAAAAAAAATACTAAAAAGAAATCATCTTATGGAGCCTCTTTTATCCTTTGCAGGAAGCTCTGGAGGCTGAGTTTTCAACAAAGCTGGATATGACGGCACTCTCAGTGACTTTGCCTACCAGACGACCATTTGTGTAATCATTCTGGTGCATGGAGAAAGGGAACAATTGTGGGTGTTGTGACTGCTGGTTTCTCTCTTCCTTTAACAGAACATACCATACTATGTATAAATTTATTTTTCTTTCTAGTATGTAGAACTAGTATGACTAGTATGTAATGTTCAGTCTTGCTGAATAAAAATGTTAACATATGCATTTGCACAAGCAATTGGGTTAGGCCATTACCCTATTGTGTGTTGTAAAATATTATTATACATAACTCACAGAATAAATAACTCTCATTACTGACAATAAAGGATTATTTATTTATAAAATTTATTAACTGCCCATCTTACCACTCGGTACCTGTGAACGGCTTACATTATTAAAGATAAAATCGTATAAAACCTAAAGCAATTCCTTTCACAAACTTTCCTAATTCCAAGATGAGCCCTTTGTTATGACTTCAAAGTTATTTGAAAGATGCAATCTAGATTCCAAGCTCCAAAGACTGCTTACAACACACACACACACACACACACACCTTGGTCATCTAACTGCATTTTGGGCACCAGGAAACCAGCTTGCATTTATGGCCATTTGCAGCATCCCATGGTCATATGACCAGTTTATGACATTTTTGCAGGAAGTCAACATTACTTAGTTTCCAGCAATTTTTTTTTAAAAAAGCCCATTGCTTAATAACCACTGCAAAAAAGTTTGTAAAATTAAGTGCAGTCATATGACCTAAGTCACCTGCTTAACCATTGGCAATGACTTATGACTATAATACTGGACTCAATCATAAATTGAATCTTAAATTCATTTGTAAGTTGAGGACTAATTGCACATGCTTATATTGTTGGCTGCCTAGACAATCCCCAAACCAGGATGGTCCAAAAAAAGTCAAAATGGCAGGCCCAACCATTTAACAAATTAGGTATCAGGGTTCTAAATGCATGGTGAAGGCTGCCATCTTGACTTTTTGACACACACACACACCCCTTTGGTTGTCATTCTCAAGCAAGATTTTGCTTTTTTGGAAAATGCTGGGAACTCTCCAGCTGGTGCTATTCAAGTATTTTAAGCCACGACTCCCATTGCATCTTGGGTAGGCTGGCTCCAAGGTGCGTGGGAATTGTAGTGCAGCCATGTTGGCTGGTCCTAAAGTGCGTGAGAATTGTAGCGCTGCCCTGTAGACTGGTCCTGGGTGCATGGGAATTGTAGCGCTGCTATGTAGACTGGTCCTGGGTGCGTGGGAATTGTAGCACTGCCATGTAGGCTGGTCCTGGGTGCGTGGGAATTGTAGCGCTGCCATATAGACTGGTCCTGGGTGCGTGGGAATTGTAGCACTGCCATGTAGGCTGGTCCTGGGTGCGCGGGAATTGTAGCGCTGCCATATAGACTGGTCCTGGGTGCATGGGAATTGTAGCGCTGCCATGTAGACTGGTCCTGGGTGCACGGGAATTGTAGCGCTGCCATGTAGGCTGGTCCTGGGTGCACGGGAATTGTAGCGCTGCCATGTAGGCTGGTCCTGGGTGCACAGGAATTGTAGCGCTGCCATGTACGCTGGTCCTGGGTGCACGGGAATTGTAGCGCTGCCATGTAGACTGGTCCTGGGTGCGTAGGAATTGTAGCGCTGCCATGTTGACTGGTCCCAAGCAATACAGCTGAGCAGTATTCTTATTGGTCCTACATGCAAGATTTATCTCCATCTAGTAGTTTACTCCCTTTTTGCTTTTTGCAACGTGGTCGCAGGCTAATAGCCTTGTTCACATAAGCCCTAAATCCGGATCAAGTAAAAAAGAAAAACAGTCTAGGAAGGAAGGGGTTAATGCTGCTGCCTTCTTTCCTTCCTTCCTCCCTAGCGCACATGCGCAGTCGGTTCAGGCCCGAATAGTCCGCGCGCAGCCCTTCGAACGCGGCGACCGTTGGAAGTATAGCAAAGGTGCCGCCCCTTTTTCCCCTCGCTTTCCCGCCCAATTGCCTTCCGCCGTTTGCAGGAGCGGCCGGGAGCCGCCAGGTGGCGCGGCCAGGACGCCGCGTCACGCTTTCAGCCGTTCTTTCCGGCCGCGCACCGCTTTCCTCCCTGGCGTACTTCCTGTGTCAGGTAGCGCCGCTGTTGCTGCCGGAAGTGGCGTCGGAAGGCTCGAGCTGAGGCGATCCCAGCGGCCTCCTTTCTGAGGTGACATTTTCCCCCCCCACCTTCCTCCGGCTCCTTCTTTTTCCTCCCTCCTGCCCCGGGCCGAAGAAGCGGCACCGGCCACGCCAGAGGAGGAACGGAGAGGGGGGCGGGAGGGGGAGCCCCTGGCCCCTCATGCTCGAGCTGGCCCTTCCCGCGGGGCCTCAGGCCGGGAAGAGCTTCAGAGGCCGTGGCGGCGGCAACAACTCTGGTGAGTGACTTCCCTTCTTGGTCGTTTCAGCCTCCCGGAGCCTCTCGACCTCCGAAGGTCGAGCCCCCAAACCGCTCTCCGGGTATTTTGAGGGAACTGAAGGGCCGCTTCCCTTTGGTTGCCTCGCTCGGCCACCTCGAGTCAGGCCGAGCGGGCCTGCTGAAAAAGACCCGTCATCCTTCCTGGACTTTCTTTGCTGCTTTCCCTCCCTCGAAGCAGCATCTTAATTCGCACCGCACCATCTTAGGCCACAAGAGCAACTCGGTCTGCCCATTGGGCCGACCGGAAAACGAGGATAAGGGCCTAAACCGTGGTTAGTTTAAGAAGGGTTAAGCGTGTCCGTGCAAAGGATTCATGTGGTCCAGTTAAGGTTAGTATGAGGCACACACTCCCCGTTACCCTGGTTGGAAGTGTGTGGGGGATGGAGATGGAACACATCAAACCGAAGGTGCATTAGATCTCGTTATGCCACTCTGTATTTTTGTTATGAATCAGAATAGAGGGCCCTTGGAGGTCACCTAGTCCAGCCCCCCCTGCTCAAGCAGGAGACCCTGTACCATTTCAATATAAAATATGTTGAACCTCTGGAAACAATTCCTCCCTTTCCTCTTCCTTTTACAAGGAAAGACCTAACTGGCTGTCATCTTAATTCCAGAGGCAAGGATGTATTCTGGCTTTTGTTTGAATATTTTCCATCTCATACTCGGTATTTTTTTTTTT
>BHEV01072764.1:0-19118 GCA_004319985.1 Emydocephalus ijimae | reverse complement strand
ATGTATCCTCCAGCAATTCAAACAATTCAGTTCCAGAGAGTTTGAGAGATGTTGATTAGCCCAGCTCAGCCAGCACTTTCATTTTTCCTGCTTCCTCCAGCACAATCTTACCCAGTTGCAAGCTTCTTCGTGGCGGCCATTACTGACTGCCACTCCACCACCTCAAGAAAAAGGGGTTTTCCCGGACGAGGAGGGGATCTGCGACACCCCCAACCCCCTGTCCAACTCCCCTCTCTCTTCGGCTGCCTCTACAGGGCAGCCATATCCCCCAGATCCATTTGGATCGGGGGCACCTCGGCGGCAAGCACAGCAGGATTCGCGGACGATCGCGAATTTCTGCTGTCCCGAAGCCACGCGGAACCGGAAACCGCATTTTTCTTTTTTAACTTTCAGGCCAGAGTCTTTAAATTTCTGGAGTACTGCCCTTAGGCGTTTTTCTAGTTGTTTTTTGTTAGCCGCTGCCACTAATACATCATCGAAGTATGGCACTACTCCCTTAATTCCTTGCAATAGCCTTTCCATGAGGCTTTGAAAGACCCCGGGTGCCACGCTGATGCCAAATTGGAGGTGGTTGCATTTAAATGCCCTCCAGTGCATTACAATCGTTTGTGCCTTGGCGGTTTCTGCATCGACCGGCAGTTGTTGATAGGCTTGTGCCAGGTCGAGCTTTGCAAAGACCCGGCCTCCCCGCAGTGAGTGCAGGAGGTGCTGGACTACTGGCACGGGGTAGGCACTTTGCTGCAGGGCATGGTTGAGGGTAGCCTTATAGTCACCACAGATTCTTATGGAGCCATCCGGTTTGATGGGGGTGACTATAGGCGGTTCCCAGCGGGCATGGTCAATAGGCTCCAATACCCCTTGGGCAATGAGCTTATTTAGTTGCTCGTCTATTTTAGGCTTGAGTGCAAATGGCACTTGCCGGGGTTTGAGGCAGATGGGAGCGACATCTGGGCTAAGATTGAATGAGATTGGGGACCCCTTGTACTTGCCTAAGGTGTTGTTGAAGACCTCTTGGAAATCCCATGCAAGTGTCGCTTCCCAATCTTCCTCATTCATGTGGTGGATGCCAGGCATTTCTATCCCTAGCGGCTCAAACCATTGTAGCCCGAGCAAGCTGGGGCGGTCTTTGTCCACAATGGTGAGTGGCAATATGTTGGTACGGTCTTTGAATGTGATTTTGAAATGCCCAATGCCAGCTACGGGGATGCGATTTCCCTGGTAGTCTCTGAGGATCAGCTTTTGGTCACTTAGTTCGTGTCGGCATATGCTGGGTATTAGGCGCTTGATGGTGTGCCAGGAAACCATGGAAAGGAAGGAGCCAGAGTCTACTTCCATGGTGCAGGGTTGGTCTTTGATGTTCACTACTATGCGTACCTTTCGGGCGCCGATAGTTGAGGAATGGCTGATGACGACGGTTTGATGGGTCTCTTCTCTCCATGCCGGCTCGCTGAACCGTTTGATTCGGCCATCTCGGTTCCAACGGCTGTCCATCTGGCATTCCTGATGCTTGGGGGGGTGCCATCATGCTGTCTGGGGCTGCTTGCTCGGCGTCGTGGACTTTGGTTGCGTTTATTTTGGCATACTTTTGTGATGTGCCCCCGCTTCTCACAATGCCGACAAATGGCGTCAAGGAATTGGCATTTAGAGCAGGGGTGGTCACCTTCGCATCCGGCACACTGGAAGCTTGACTTATGACCCTGCCGGTCTTGTCGATCGCATTCTGATTGGAGTCGGTGGATTTCTTCCTCCTCGTAGTCACTGTCGGAGTGGGATTTAATGTTGCCATGGTGGGTTGTGGTGTGTTTCTCTGATGTTGGAGCTGCCTCGCTGATGGGATGACAGTCGGTTCCATTTGATCGGTGCATGCAGGCCGCCGATTTGCGGGTGGGCTTCAGCTGCAGTCGCTTCTGCTATGGTGTTGGCAAGGGAGATATTGCCCTTGGCCATCAGCTTGCTTTGTAGTGCGGGGGCTTTTAGGCCGAGGACGAACCGGTCTCGCATCTAGGTCCGTGAATCCGCACAGACCTCCCAGGTCCCTCAAGTCTGCCATGAAGTTGCTGATGCTCTCACCCTCGCGCTGGTCTCGTCGGTAAAAATCGTGCCGGCAAATGAGGGTAGGCACGGCTGGAGCGTAGTGGCTACGGAGGATGGGTGCAAGGTTGTCCCAGTCCATTGCCTTAATGTCCGCCGGTTTCGCCAAAGCCTTGGCCATTCTAAATACGGTGGGTCCGCAGTGCGTTAGGAATACGGCCCACTTCCGATTGCCATTTGCATCTTTCAGGTTGCTGCATTCCAAAAACATCTGAAACCGGTCAATGTAGGACTCCCAATCTTCAGTGGCTGGATTAAAGGGTGTGGGTGGCGTGGTATTGCTGGCCATCTTGCTGGTCGTTTTCATTCTGTTTGCCACATGCTAGATGTCTCGTTGTCTCACAATCCCATCCTCGTCGCCAGTGTTAAGTTCGGAAGGACGGATTTCAGAGACGAGAGACTCGGGTTCAGTAACAACAGCTCTTTATTAATAGGCTAGATCAGACTCAGGAAGGTAGCAGCCTGCGGTGGCTCTTTTATAGAGCTTGCAGAGGCTTGGCGGCCAATGACATCGCTTTGAGTCTCCCGCGCTTGGTTTTAACCAATCGCGGCAGACTCTTAGCGAGCCAATCATAAACACCCAGGCTGACCAATCAGGTAGCGGTTAACACAGACCAATAGGAATGCAGGGTTTCAAGCCTGCTAATATGGAACAGTTGTTGTTATGTATTTACACATTCAAAGACTGGTGCTGATACCTCCTGGAGTAGCTGTGAATCCAGAAGCCATTGCCTGCTTTTCAGGTTGAGATAGAGTGAGTAGTCCAAGATCACTCAGCTAGCTTTGTCTAGGGCGGGACTAGAACTCACTGTCTCCCAGTTTCTAGCCTGATCCTGTAACTGGTACACCAAATAAGTGAGAAACTACAGATGCTTCTGCCATCAAATAGGTTAGATTTTTGGAGTCCCAAATATTGCATCCCTATCTCCCTCTTTATAAATCCACACACATATGGCACCCAGCCTTCTGGGATACCAAATATGTCCTGCTGCAGAAACTTTCCATTTTCCTTTCTCTACCCACCATGTTTCTCCATTTCTTTAAGAGAATGTCATCCAGAACTAGGTTATTACACTAGTTAATCTTTTTAACCAGAGGCATATTTACTGAAAACAGAAATCCGGTTTGTAATGTTGCTAGCTGCATTCAAGGGCTGACTGAGAACCCATACTTTTGCAACAGCCTTCCTTGACAAAACACATGCACATCCTGATGCCCTTCAGATGTGTTTGATTATAGCTCCCATCATCCCCACTGGGTGCCTCAGGTAAAGATTTTATGAAGATAAAATCATGAGGCTATAACACAAAGTAAGAGATGAGCGGAGTATGTTCACACCATACAGTAAGTAGTTAGATGCAAATAGAGAGGAATGTAATTATTCCATTGTTCCGAGTTGTTCCAACTCTACAGAGTGTCAATACTACAACTCCTTCCTTGGCCCTTATGGGACTGATGTTGTTGTCCTTTGTTGTAGTAGGAGCTGCTTTTCATTTTGCTTTTTTGTTTCTGACAATTCTGACACTTTGGGATGAATGCCTTTAAGCGGGAGGGAAGTCTCTTTATCATATGGTTGAGGATGTTCAAAGAAAATTATTTTGCAAAAGGAAGTAGCTGTTTAAGCAGCAGTTTGCTGTTTAAGGAGAATAAATAATGTATTCTTTCTGATTATAATCTTATCATTTGCCTGCCCTATACAGAAAAGCAGAAATACCATTTTAGAAAATTACACCCTAGAAACATGCATTTTTAAATGTCCTGCTTTAGACTTCTATTTGGCCCCCAGCCAAATAGATGAAATTCTGGCCAATTGCCATATTATTTGCATAGATCCAGTATTATGCTATTAACAGCAGTCCCCGCATTCTCCTAGGAAGACCTGGCTGAATTAATAATTAATTTTAATTAATACTTTTTATTTGTGATTCATTATGTTCTTAAGGTAATTAAATTTTAATTAAATGGTGCAGTCACACCAGGTGGAAAGGTGGCACCCTCAGCTTCCAAATAGCCCAAATAATTTAAGCACTATTTGACAAATGGAAGGTGAAACCCTCCTGTATTGTGGGGGAGCTGGGAAAGCAATGGAACTCTGCACTTTTTTTAAAAAAATAATAATACTAAGGGGAAGAAATAAGAAATGATTCAGAAGGGGGGGAAATGGAGAATTATTACCCTCCCAGGCTGGGAAACTATATGCAGTAAGTGCTATCTAAAATGGAACATGAAACACTGCAGGAAAATGAAAGAATATGGAGAGACAAAGTACATTAAATTCCACAGAAATTAGTGCAAAGGTATTCCAATTTCTTTCTTTTAAAAAAAAATCTGAGTCCTTCCCCCTATTTTTGTTTTTTTCATTTTCCCCAGGATGAAATTGACAGAAAAACCAGACAATTAATTATTAGGGGACAATACAATTGTGAAAACAAGAAGTATAGGGTTTGGGGGGTTTGGTGGGATTCATTACTTCAGCCAAGTGTTTGGTTGTAGTTTCTGTCTGATTTGCTTACTTCCAGCACTTTCTGAAATTCTCAGGATCGTGGGCAAAAGCAATTTGACAAGACCTGATCCAGTCTCTTTCACCTGGGATTGTGGCTACTGTATTGAAACACATAGACACACACAAACCTACATCTCCCTTACTAGGCTAAAAACGGACAGTATGGGAAGAATCCAACATAAAATGATAACAAAAGAGAACTGGCATACAACTCTATTATTTATATAATAGTAGAAAAATCAAAATTCAAATTGAAGAAAATTTAAAAAAAACCTTTTTTTAAAAGAAAATAAAATTGGGGATAGTATGTGTCTGTTGTGTGAAGCGGCATGATGGCCTAGAGGTGGAGCTCTTACCTCATGATCGGGAGGCTGTGAGTTCAATCCGAGCTGGCAGCAGATATTTCTCCCTCTGAAGAGAGAACATATTTGCAGTGAGCTCACCTAGGCCCCAGGATGGTCATCAGCCAGTAAATGTTCAGCTCCATTCAGTCGCTTCAACTCCACCCAATGCATTCATTAAAAGAAAAAAAATGTGTCCATTGTGAAAAGAAGGACAAGGCCAGGATAAGATAGGACAATAAGGGAAACAAAAATAATATAAAATGGAATAAATAAATTAGCTGAATGAAGATTAGGTTAGACTGAGAAAATTGGAATAAGGTTGACAAATAAATACTATAGATTTATTCAGAAGAGAAAGCATCATCACTAGTCTGGATCAATTGGGATAATCAAGGGTTACTCAATTATATAATGGACACTGAGCTTACAGAAGTTTTTGAATCAGGAGAGGGCAAATAGATATCCTGCCTTGACTTAAAAAACCATCCAAATTGTCCTTTTACCCAAATACTGTTGTATTTTAGGTTACTTTATTTTTGCTTTTTTTTTTTACTTTTCTTAGACTAGGGCTGGTTTTAGATTCCTGAGCTCAGTGAAATCCTCAAAGCAAGATGCTTTCAGAAGTGATGATGTTGGTAACAATCCGATGAAAAGTTCAACAGGAGAACCAGCAACAAGGTTTGTTTTTATTGACTTTCATCTTGCGAATAGAATTCACATCTCTTTAGAATACCATGTTAAAGAAACTAACAGAAGTGATGAAGAAACCCAAGGAGGTTCTACATTAAAATATAGCCATCTCAATCAAGGAATTCGGTTGGATGTATTCCCAGCTGAGCCACAAGTACCACAGGATGATATTTGACAGATTGGCAGGTCCTGAACTTATGTGAAGCTATGCGACCATTTCATTTGTGTGAGAGGTGTGAGATTTGTATGGGATTGTATCTGCCCAGTAAGAAAAAAGAAACAACCCTTTGTGCTTCAAATAAAGGCAATACAACATAGGGCAGGAACAATGCTCAAAAATTATTTGATGGCCTTCTACTGCTAAGGGTAAACTGGTCTGGCCATTTAAGCTGCTTGAATGGGAAGCATAGACATGGATCGCGTGAAAGCAAGAGAGCGTACATAGCTCTGAGCAGCTTGGCACTAGAGGAGGCCATAAATGTGATGGATGCAAGAGGAAAAAAGAGCTGCAGAGCACTGCAAGCATTACTTGTCAGCTGCGGTGGTTGAAGGTCTGAAATAATGATGCTGTAGGTTTGATTTGCCATTGGGCCCCCTTTGTTGCAGTGTTTCTGTCACCACGTTCTGAAACTACAGTGAAGAAATGATACAGCAATCAGTTTCCATCCAGGATACACCTTCTCTGCACGTCACTAATTTAACTGCACAGATAAAATGCAGGTAGACCTCGACTCATGAACACAATTGAGCCCAAAATTTATGTTGCTAAGTGAGAGAGTTAACTGAGTTTTACATCATTTGATGAGCTTTCTTGCCACCGGTGTTAAGTGAATCACTGCAGTTTTTAAGTTAGTAATGTGGTTGTTACATGGCCTCAGCCATTTCTTCTGAAAGCTCGCAGATTTACACACAAACCACCATACAACAGCAAAAATCAGGTTTCAAGGTGTTTAATGTCAAACAATAAACTTCCCATCCGGCAAGAACGGCATACAATCCGGTCTAGGTTCGCACTGGAAGCTTCTGCCTTCCAATGCTATTTTAAGGTATAAACACACCCACCTAAACGCTCCTATCTCCTGTACTTACCCCTGATTAGCCCCTTAATTACCCTCCAGGTCACCATCTGGTTATACCTAATATGTCCATTGTTTCTCTGCAATCTATCTTTCACCTATGAACCCTACCTACTGCAAGTAAACTATATAACCAGATTTTCCCCCACCCATCATCCATTGCAGCACTACAGTGAATTCCAAAAACCGCAAAAGGACAGGGGGTTTCCCGGATTCTTCCTCTCATCACAGTCGACTGCTCTGCCGACGATGCATCTGATGCAGCTAAACAATCCCGGAAGTATACAGTTTCAGGCTTCAGCAGCTCTTGAAAACATGCTTGTGGGCTCAGTTTATCTATCAGCACCAATGGAGCCTGACACGTGGCTCTGGCTTCTCCATTGACTTTTCCTTGTCGGCAAAAGGGGATCACATGACCCCCGGACATGGCAACCTTCATAAATATGAGCCAGTTGCCAAGCAGCTGAATTTTGATCACATGATCATGGAGGATGCTGCAATGGTTGTAAGTATGAAAACCAGTCATCAGTCACTTTTTACAGTGCGATTGTAACTTCGAATGGTCATTAAATGAATTCTTGTAAGTTGAGGACTACCTGTAGAAGTCTCTTCTTTTGGCTATGGAATGGCTGCAGATACTGCTAGAGCCCCCAAACTGGTTAAACCTATGTTATCTTTCTCACTTTGACAAAACTGAGTTAAATTAGCGACATTCTTCAAAAAGGATTGAAGAAATATGGGAAGCTGCGTGCATCGAAGTTCTAAGTGTGTTCGAATTCAGGGACCCAATCAAATCCTTTACCCAAGCTTTTTTTATGTCAGCTGAAGAATATCTTTAGCCGGGCACAAAAATCACATCAAAAGATGACATCGAATGCATATTGCATTAACACATTTGCAGTAAAGCTTATTTTATGTCAGCTGAAGAATATCTTTAGCCAGGCACAAAAATCACATCGAAAGATGACATTGAATGCATATTGAATTAACACATTTGCAGTAAAATGATCTGATGCATGTTAAGCTGCATTAATGCAGAATTGCAAGAGTAAGATTTTGGAGATGCTCCCAATTTTGAAACCATATCTAATCTATAGCTGTGTGATGCCCTTCAAATAAATGCCGAACATCCTAGCCTGTATGCACGCAAGATGTAAATCATGATGTTGCACACAAGCATACACATACACAGTGATGAGAGGTCCTCTCAAAGTGGAAGATCACCTCCAGGGCAATGTAAGGAGGGAAGCATGCAGGCCATAATTCAATAGACTTGCAGGTTACAGGCTGTTATATTAGAACAAAATTCAATTTCCCAAGAAGCTTATGTTTATATAACCAGCTTTTACCCCTTATGGCTGTAAGCACATGCTGTAAAATAAATATATTTGTGATTCTAACCCAGGGATGAAAATTCACGTGTCCACACCCACCATAAACATTATTGGTGACCTTTTGTCACATAGAAATTGTGGTGAAATTTAGTAGCAAAGTTTCAAGTGGCATTTTACTTTCCAGAATAAAAGATGGAAAAGGAAACATTGGGGTTTCCCTAATTTTAAATTTTAAAACTTCTAATATTCAATTTTTATTTTAAATCTTGTCAGGTGTGTAAAGTTGCAAATTATAAGTAAGATGGTCTATAATTTTGATTAATAAATAACATAAAATAAATTGCTTTTTTTCAGGCTGATTTTGGACTCTCGTTCTCTTTTGCTCCTCCCCCCCCTGGCCCCCCCCCACACAATTCCAAAGATGGAAATAGGAGTGGAAGGCCTCCGGCACAGCAAACCATACCCACTTTTTAAAATGTCCCAAACTGTTTATGATTGGCAGTTAGAGATGGAATAAGCTAGGGACGGGTGGGTTTTGCTCCTGGCTTCTATTCCTACTTCTATCCCATGTGGGGGTACATGTGGGGCTGACTCTGCCCACTGCCAGGAGTTCAATCCTAACCAACTCATAGTTGACTCAGCCTTCCATTCTTCCAAGATCCATAAAATCAGGACCTATATTGTTGGAGGCAATATGCTGACTCTGTAAACCACTCAGAAATTGCTGTAAAGCACTGTGAAGTGGTATATAAGTCTAATACTCTAAGTGCTAGTAAGTCTAATAGTCTGCTATTGATATTAATGTAAACCACCAATTATTTGGTTAAAAAGTTTATTTCTGATCTTCCAGCAATTTGCATCCCTGGGTGGTCTCTTGTAGTTCTTCCCACCTCTTTTATAAATGACAGAATTAAAACAATTTCCCCAAGTAGTGTTGGAAGGAGGATCCAAGGCAAGAACATGTTATCTCCATTTGGTTTCCTTTAAGGCAGGGGTGTCAAACTCGATTTCATTGAGGGCCACATCAGGGTTGTGTTTGACCGAAGGGGGTGGGGGCCAGGGTGGGTATCACTCGTGTTGGGGGCGCCTGTGGTGGCCTGAGCATTCTGCCAGCAGCGAAAATGGGCTCCCGAGCTCCATTTTTGGCTACAAAGGCCTCCTGCAGCCCTCTGCCAGTGAAAACAAGCTCTGTTTTCACTGGCAGAGGCACCACAGACCAGTCCGTCACTGTTTCCAGGGCTGGATCCAGCCCCCTTGAGTTTGACACCCCTGTTTTAAGGTAACTGTATATTGACATTAAATCTCACACCCTATTATACAAGCAGAGTAGAGATCCTTCATGCCAAGAAATTGACTTATCTTCCATTGCCGTAAGGCAGATGGTAAGTCAAAGTACGTAGGTCTCATTTCTGGATGTCTCTGGATGCTTCTGGGGATGGCCACGATAGCAGAAGCAACAACGATGAAATTAAAAAATAGTAACAAATAAATGAACAATGTCAACACTCATTAAATTAATAGTTAATTAAATTTAGTCTATTAGCAGATGATATGGTCACCAGTGGATGTTTTTTTTTCTGCAAGAAAACACAAACACACAACAAACCTATAAAGAGATTGCTACATTGCAATGTGTAATTTTATATAAGCATTGATGACTTTTCACATGAATAAACAAACAAGACTTTGTTGCTTCTTCCATCCATCTCCCTTCCATGCATTTGAGCTCATGTGCCCAAATGTCTCCAGCAAATGGAGACCAAGTTAAATATGAGAAATATTTTCCCAAAATAGTTCCTGCCAGATTCGCTTTCAACGAAGCAATAGCATTTTTCTCTAGATTTTTTTTTTAAATACCCCTGCCAAAAAATAAAACAACTAAAGACTATCTGGAATACAGAATTGGCTTCGTTTTTACACACTTCTATATTAAGTTGTAAGCCCTGAACTTTCCATGAACCATTTTAAAGCAGTGATTGAAATTTAATGTGCTGTAAATTATGTGTTTCCTGTTTGACTAACAGCGAGAGTGATTTGTTCTCTTATTTGAATAAGTTTTAAAGTCAGAACTAATTCATCCCTTCGTTAATGCAGATGCTAATTTATGCTAAGAACAACCCTCCCTTCCATCCAGATCTTTGGAAGAAAAATAATGGATCTGCACCTCTGAGTTAAATAAAACCAAAGCTTCTTGGAGTAGAAACACAGGCTGGGCTGGAATGGGAGAATGCCTCTTAAAACTTTCCCATAAGAAACTATGGTCAGCTGTAGTCAGAAAGCAGAGGTGGTATTCAGCAGGTTCTGACCAGTTCTGAAGAACTGGTAGTGGAAATTTTGAGCAGCTCGGAGAACCCCTGACTGGCCCCGCCCCCATCTATTCTCTGCCTCCTGAGTCCCAGCTGATCGGCTGAGTCTTCTTTTATTGCCCTGCACAGGAAAACGGAGCTGGAAAGCAGGTTAGTGGGGTGGGGAGGGCATGCAGATTTTACAGTATCCTTCCCCTGCCACGCCCACAGAACCGGTAGCAAAAAAATAAAAATAAAAATCCCATCACTGTCAGAAAGGTCTTTATGTATTTAGGCTTTTTATACTAAAGTGTACTAAAATTTCTTGGCATGATGTTGATGACACAAGTAAAAAAAACAAGAATATTAAACCTGATTGTTTCTAAATACCTCATTAGAGCTTGTTTAAAAGCCAAGAAAGCTTCACTCAGGAAACACATTTCCAAGATTAAGAATGGCTACAGAGAAGGCTCAACCAGGAATCCCCATGGGATAAAACCTGCAAGTCAATTTCTTCATTTGACTTTGGTACTGTAAGTTTGTAACTTTCATCCTTGCAGAATTTATTCATCTGATTTCAGTAATGCGGTAACTTTCCTTCTTGCAGTGGATCTAACTTCTTTATTTTTCAGTACATGAGCATTCCCACATTGTTACGAAGCAGGGAGTCAGGAATTCAACTTTCAGGTGCTTGTTTTTTTTTTTTTATATTGGTCACACAACTTGAGTGGCCCCTAGCCAGTATTGTTTCATGTAATTCAGTATATGAAAACCATGTCTGGTTGTATTCTTGCCCATTTTGTGAAGTGGGACTTGTGTCCACTGTCCTTTTGTAATAGCTTCACAGGGTAAGCAGCCTAACCAATGGCTACTTTTGCTAAAAGACACAAAAGTCCTGTGTATGTCATGTATGTGCCACACATTTGAATAAAACCTGCCTTTGTTTACATTTTCAAGCATATGCAATTGCTTTTTGATTCTTGATTCTCACCCTGGTTTATTAATAGACTGTAGGCTTCTCAGTATAACAGCCTGTTTCCTTCTTCTTTTAACCAAGGAACTCTCCATGATTCTTCTGCCTTTCCAGAAGATACCAGCTTAAGTCCAAACAAACATTTGTTCTCTAGTATCAACATTTGTGGGCCCATCAGGTATCACAGGAGACAAAGCAATAAATCTTAACACTTAGATGTCCAACGCCATATTCAGGAACCTGCTTACAGCAGAACCTTTACTGATATAGCACTGCTAAAATAAGTTGTGTTATTGTAGATCAGAAAGATTATATATGAGGAAAAGATCTACATTCGGTAGAACCCAGAAATCAAGACATATAAATATAGCTGTTATAAAGATAAATTCTGGGCCCTTGGCCCCCACTTTTTTCAAGTCAACTGAATGTGTGTTGTTTCCGCAACCTTGAGAGTCAGGGCCATCCTCTTTTTTTGTTTTCATGGCAGTTCTAGGGAATCCTCAGTGCTGTCTGAGCTTGTTGTTGGAGCATTGATGCTTTTGTATATAGGTGTTAGAGCTCTGACTCATGAGAAGACCATAGGTAACCAATAAGACAAACAAATGGATCATCAAAGAAATCAACTCAAGACTTTTCAGTTGAGGCACAACTGACCAGGCTCAAATTATTCTACTTCAGATACATTATGTGAACAAAGACCTAGCTGTCTGGAGTAAACTGGTAAAGAGTGAATGGAAAGAGAAGAGGATGATTCACAGTGGCAATCGGTGCACCACTGGGACACTTGAATTTAACAACCAGTTCGCCTTGTACAGAACCAAAAATGTGAGCGCATGCACACACATGTATTTCACACGTGCACAACTTCAAACACATGGCAGTTTCATGCACGCAACTTCCAGCACACCTTCTTGGGCAGCCACAGTGAGTAGATCAGGCAAGGTGCGGAAATCAGTTGACCTGCATGGGCGGGGCAAGCGAGCCAGACAGTGAGATAGCACTGGGGTGGGTGGGTGGGCCCAGCTGGTGGTCGGAACTACCCGTACAGGCAAACCGGTCCGAACTGGCAGCATCCCACCTCTGCTTGAAGGCCACATTAGGGATAGATTGTAGCAGAGAAAATAGTGTCATTAAAAGTCAATACTGACTTCATATCACATATTAAGTCAGCCGATCAATCAATTAGGCAAGCAAGCAGGCAATCTGAACTAACTACCAAGCTGCCAGCGAGCTTTAGGTCCTTTCACATCACATCTTTCAAAGAATAAAATGACAACCCATTTGTAGTATTTTACACCAGAACAAAATTCTAGGTCAGGAAAGAACAAATTCCTAGCCAGAGAGAAAGAAAACTCTGCCAGGATTAAATTATTATGGAGCACACTCATTTTCTTTAATGAACCAATCTGGTTAAAAAAATGCTTTAAGGCATTCACAAATACTTTAAAAACAGCAGATCTTCTGGTATATATCTCAAGATGCAGTCAACAGAGACATTTGATTGTCCATTGGGAGGCGGAATAATTTGCCACACCCCTTATTATTATACCAGCATAATCAAAACCTATTAAAATAAAATACATCAGAGACCCAGAGCTTTTTATATTACAGTGTCACATGAATGGACCTGCTACTATATAGTTTAAGAGTTCCAAGGATCTTTATTTCTCCAGGCTAAATTTTTTAAAAATAGAAATAGAACTAGTTGATAATGGGAATGGAGAAGAAAAGGCTGCTACAGAAGTCTTTAAATGAGAATTCAGTAGAAGATAAAAGATTTCCGCATATAAACCAACAGGTCTATTAACTTAACTATTTCCCATTCCTACGAAAATTGGAATATAGTCTGCATATATGCCTATGAAAAGCTAGGTGTTTGAAACAGGCATAGGTCCCCTATAGCAATGTGCATATATCTGCACAGTGTAATTTGTATGTAGAGATGCAAATGAAGACCAACTTTGAAATGGTGGGAGAATCTAAAATCTCTTGATCTTTTTCAGAATTTGTATTTTAACTTTTAAAATAAAATAAAATGTTTGTGTGTGTGTGTGTGTATGTGTGTTGATATTTCATAATAGTGGCATTTAGGCAACTCACCTGACTTTTTTTCCATGTTCACATCTCTGATTATGCCTCTTCCTTTCTCTTTAGTCAAATGTCTTTTGCACGTGAGATTAAGGGTCACATCTGGCTTTAGACTAACATGCCAGCATAAAACCAACATTTGATAGAAATTAAATATAGTGTTTAAATTATCTCCTTTCTCACATAATTACAATTTGGTAGCACTTCGGATACGCCAAAGTTGTGCTAGGCACTGGGAAATGTTGTTTGAATACGTCCAGAGGGCTCTATATTGAAGATGACCGTTAAAGAGGATTTTCACATTCCTATCCAACAATATAGATGCTCTTGTAAGCTCAACCTCTGATGATTTGTAGACACAATTATGCCATTTTGCAAGCAATGATGTCCAGGGATTTGGTCACTTTCTATGAGGATATTTTAACTTCCTAATCCTAGCGTAAAACTTTCAATAATTTCTGGTGGCCTCCCATTCCAGTACTAACCAAGTCCAACCTTGCTAGGTTTCTGACCCCAGACAAGACGGTTAAGACTTGAGGCAGAATATACCTGAGAAGCAAAAAGGATCCAAAGAGCAATTACTTTGGGACCAAATCAGGTGAACTTTCTCTAGTCAAAAAGAAGAACTAATCAAATGAGCAATGCTGTCTAAGAGGAAGACCTCTTTTCTCTGCACACCCCAGAAATTGAGGAAAGGTACAGGCCCCAAATTGGGGCATGGTAATCTTAAGGAATCTGACAACAGAGACTTCTGGAACAAAACTCCTGAAGGTTCCAATAGCTTTAAGATCTTACCAGTCAAAGGTGGTCTTCAAACGGTTTCACCCACTTCTGGTATCTTTTTTGGGCCTCAACTTGTTATGATCTCCCCTCCAACCAAAAATTAGATTCTTAAAGTGTAACTTTGTGCAAATGAAAGAAAGAAAAAATCAGGAAAAAGATGGTCGGTAAAGTCTTGCTGGAGAGTGTTTGATCATAAAATGTAATGGAATGTGTGGATGACCTGGATAGTTTCAAAAGCCAAAAAAAAAAAAATGGTTATCATATAAAGTTAAAGACCACATAGCTCTCAATTCCAGTTTCCAGAAAATGTAGGTGGAAGGGCACTAATGCACTTATATCTACTGCTAAAGGATAATATTTGTAGTTCAGGGTTGAAATTAGAGCTCCTTGGTACTCTCTGAACCTGCAACTAAGCTCAGAGAGTCTGCACATATGCCTTTTTGATAGGCTTCTAGGAGGCTGACCACAATAGGACCAGATTGCTGGGCCAGCTCAGCTGTAATGTTGACATTAATTATCAGCATTAATATTGAAAAGTGTAAACCATCCCAAATTCAGATATTTTAGATTGGAGGGTCTATTTACATTAAATACCTACAGTATTTATTTCCAGAACTGAGTGAAGGCCTTGGCAAATGACTTTCTATTGCTACAGCCAACTGTAAACCACAAAGACTTCTGCTGACCGTGAGACCACCAAACCTTAACCATTACCATTGTTCAAGTCATTGGAATGTATGATCTGTTTAAAAAAAAGTTGACCAAAAAAAATCTTTCAAAAGAGTGTGCATGATGTTCTGAAATTGGTACAAGCCTCAAAAAAGAACACAGTGGCTGTAATAATTTCCAGTAAGTATTTTGCATGTTGTTTTTTTGTTTACTAATTATAATTATGTGTCCTTTGAGCAAAACACAGACTAAAAGGAAATGCTTTCAGGTCAGAGCATTTCATTTTAGAAACCTGGCACAGAATACGCCTAAGCTTCTCAGCCAAGCATATTTTCTTTGGGGGGAAATCTTCCCAGAATTGTGCCAGGCTCATCATCCTGTTTGGTAGCATGATCCAGAGTCCTACAGTGAATGTGATATTTCTAGTACATCTGAACCCTTTAACTCTTGTCATTTACCCTCCAGAGGGAGGGCAAAAAAATATTTGTTGGAAGACAGCTACCTGAATTATAAATCCTGAGATGCCTAGTTCTCGCCTGCCCTCTAGTGGGCTTAACTGCAAATTTATATAAATTTAAAGATAACCTTTCACATGTACATGACCCCTTCCTTTTATGTTCTACACTGAAGCTAATTTATGAATTGTGACAGCCATTTCCATACCACAGGACCCATTCCATCAAGAATTGCTAAGCTTAGAATTGAAATTGGATTGTGATGTCAATTCTATATATGACCGGTCAAAAAAGTGCAGATACTCTTGTTTAGCAACCACAATTTTCATTGGCAACTCAGTTATCAAGATAAGTGAAACTGGAACCCGTGTTTGTGATCTTATTTCAGCTTTCATTTGCTTTACACCCCTGTTAAAGGTCATTAATGTGAGGACTGATTGTAAAGTTATTTTTCCATCACTGTGATATCTGCAAAGTCACCAAACAAGAACTATCTGTAACTCCCATTGAGTCTACAGGCTCAATGTAAAATATAGGGTAGCTTTGTTAATTACCTTGTTAACAATACAGCACAACTGTTAACCTTGTTCATTAATAAACTCTGGAATGTTTATGGTGGAAACTGATTAAAGGGACACTGGCAGTCTGAGTTTGCTCTATTCGAAGAAATCATCCAAGACACAAGTGGCATCAGCAGAATCCCTCTATAAGGTATCCCAGGCACCTACTTTTATTATCTGTCCTGCACAAAAGGCATTTATATTCTGGCACTCTTTTAAATAGGGTAACATGTCTCCTCCACTTGTGGTCCTTCTGTTTCTGTTTAGGTTTCTTTGTTTTATCTCTGAAACAATCATCCAACAGGCCACAGGTTATCTATTAATAATCAATCCTCTTATTTGAAACTGAAATCACACAACATCTTCACAGTACACTAGAACTGATTTGAAACTTTGCACAGCTATTCCTCCACACATATTCTTCCTTTTAAAATGTAAACCTCCTCTTGTTTCTCCTTCCTGCAGTGTGAAATATTTTCAACAAATATAGCAAGAAAATGGAAGGATGCAAAAGGACTCCTAGACACCATTTATTTTTCACTACAATTCAGAATTTTATCTCCAGTGATCATGTTCAAGTCCTTAATTATTCTACCTTTTGATAAGCCCACCTCATTAAAGACTTACTATAATCTGTTTGTGTGATATTGTCACTAATTCAGACAAGGAGAATATTTTGGAAAATCTACACAAATTTAGTGCCAATACAATCAAAGTTTGTATCATGTACATATTTTGCATTCCTGTTGCAGTAGTACATTTCAGTATGATTACATATTTTAAATATTAGCTTTTCCATATGAAAGACTATTTATTGTCTTGCATGCCTTATGCTTCTCACTTGTTCAGAAAATATTAACATCCGTTTTCCTTAGGAAATTTTCATTCCGACAGTTATTGACAATAGTGTATATACACAAACAGCTATAGGAAATGACAGTGATTTTTAATCAAATGTAGAGCAGCTTTGGCAACACCTTCTTTAGGAGGATTGGCATCAAGGATATGACATGTTGGATTTTCCATTCTTCTGTAAGACTCTTCAACTCTATTTTAAAAAATACATAGCATCACCAAATGTACAAAAACTTTGCATTCACACTAAGAGCCAACCGCAAAACTTTCAGTGTAATATACTTCAGACGCTATGAACTGTGATTTAAATACTGCACTGGAAGGATTCAGATAGCCATTATTGCAAAATTAAGCAAACTGATATGTCATCCCAGGTTGTCTGAAAAGGATTTTTAATAGGGCTTGCAAAGCTTTAATTTTAAGCTTCAATTTGAAAGTGAGGCAAATTGTCTCCTCAGAACTGAATGCATCAGTTAATCTCAAATCAATTCAAAGATTTCATGAAGTTTTATACATATGCATAGACACAATTATTAAACAGAATCTGAATCAGAGCTTGGCTTAGTTTTTGTGTTTCCTATCTTTGGATATGTTATGGAGTCCAGCTACTGGACTGTAGTCCAGCTTCAATTACTATGGAGCACAATTGCATCTAAAAATACAGAGGCTGATCTGACTGAAGTGGTTACTATTTGCAGCTAGTCTACCTGGTACTTTAGGACCCCTCACCCAAGGCAGCAGACCCTGCAAAATGCGATGTAACACATGTACACCATCCTTCTAAGGGTTTTTTTGTTCACCATAACCAATACACAACTCTTCCTAAGATACACATATTTACCATAATTATCAACCCCCAATACACTTTTTCCTTACCATAAAAAGAGCAAGATTTTCATGATTTGCTAAGAAGGAATATAGTGGCACCTTGTTTTGCATTTTAGTACATACTTTTGACGGAAGACATCATTCACTTCCAAATCAACCTCTTCTCTTGTTTTCTCAATCCCACGTCCCTGTAGCCTCCGGACTCTTTCTTCAGGGCTAACAGTCAAGAGTAGGACAATGTCTGGACTCAGAAGATCATCAGGCCAGTGATACACCAGGTGATGAGGTGGAGGAAGATTTTGCACATTCCCTGTTATTTCAGTTGCAATTGCGTATGCTGCAGTGCTGTGCCAGTATCTGTCCAAACAAAGGCATCAGAGTGACTTTCAGATGAAGATTGTCTATCATTCTTTGCTTCTAGAACCAATCAGGTTTTACATATGAAATGAACTTTGAAGGCAACTCTGCCTCCCTCAAAATGGTCATGGGGAAGGGTGGGCTCTCTTTGGGATCCTTCTCTTGTGAAATGTCATCTTCAGGGATCAGGCCTTCTCAGCTGCAGCCCCATTTCTCTGGAACATCATTCCAAAGACTAGAATTCACACTACTCGCTTTTCCGAAAGCTAATAAAACTAGCTTTACTGAAGTCCTTTGAGAGCAAAATTACAACAAGGGGGAAGCCTCCTGTTATATTGTGACTGTAATGTGGGATATTGGTATTTTAATGTTGCATTTTTGTAAGCTGCCTTGAGTCTTGTTGGATGATCAGTATGTACATTTTAACAAATATATATATTAACATTTCATCAAAGCACAGCAGCCACTAAACGTATCCTGAAAAAAACTGAAATGGCTCTACTAAGGAACTAGCTCCACAATAAGAGATTCCAATTAGATCAGTTAAACAAAGATTTGCCAGCACTACACCTGGAGTTGAGCAGCAAAATTCACCTTCTACTTTGGGACAAGATAAAACAACTTACAACTTGGAGAGCTGAATCTGAAACCACTTACAAAAATGATAAAATCTTGAAAAAATTAAAGAAATTAGAACATGACAAGAAAGCCCCCAACAACTCACAACAACACCTGAAACAATTAGTATACAACGTTTCCAACAGAGAACTCACCAAAACAGAAACAAATGTCCTAACCAAAGGATTCAATTATGCTATAGCACCCAAAAAAATCCCCACAGAATCCATCATATGTGCAGTAGAATCCAGCCTAACCAAATTAAATACAGATGAAGCTGATTAAAATAAGACACCAAGTCNTAACCAGCCACATAAGCAAAGAGATCCAACACACGATCATACCCAGAGAGAAATCTTCCAGATGCCCCAAACTATACGGCCTCCCAAAAATACACAAAGAAGGCATACCTCTCAGACCCATAGTCAGCTCCAGAGGAGCACCACTACAAAACCTAGCTAAACACTTAGCAAAACAGCTACAGCCCCATGCTGAAACAGCAGCTTCACATGCATAAAACTCATACCGCTTCTTGGAAATGATCAAAGATCTACACGTGGAGCAAGAAGATCTGCTTGTAAGTTTTGATGTGGTTTCACTATTCACTCA